>WSYH01010587.1:0-22805 GCA_036426205.1 Ascaphus truei | reverse complement strand
GCCTGCTAGCACCTTCCTTACCACAAAACACTTGGACACATCAACCCTACCATTCAGCCTAAGGAAGAACGATATACCCGCCATCTTTCTCCCTATGGATCCACCAGCTAAACCCTTTTCCCTCAAACTCATCATGTGACCCAGCAAAATGTCTACCTCTGAGATCTTTTCTCCAGCCAACCTTTCCGCCTCCCGAAATTCTCGCCAAGCAGCCATATAAGCACCCCACGTACCCGGGGCGAGAGACGCCTTGATTAAATCAATCACACCTCCGTTACCAGATCCCACAAGACTGCTGGGCACCGTTCGCCCTGGGTCTCCGCCCCCGGTGCCAACCTCCGAAACAGCTCCATCTGCAAACGTGATAATGCATCAGCAATGTTGTTCTCCACCCCAGGAACATGCCTAGCCTTGAAACCTATATTAAGCTGTAAACACCGTAACACAAAATGCCTCAACAGAACCAACACTGGTGGGGACCGTGAACCAAAATTATTCACAGCCTCCACCACACCCAAGTTGTCGGACCAAAACGTCACCTCCCTGTTAGCAAACTTGTCCCCCCAAAGATGTACAGCCACTAGTAAAGGGAAAAGTTCCAAAAATGTCAGATTCCTGATAAGCTGAGTCCCTCGCCAATGCTCTGGCCATTCCTCCGCACACCAAGCTCCATTAAAATATGCACCAAACCCTACTGACCCAGCCGCATCCGTAAATAGCTGCAGCTCATCGTTCCGCGCTGGACGCCCCCTCCACAACGTCCTTCCGTTGTAACTCTGTAAGAATTCTTGCCACACTGCCAAATCCTTCCGAATATCTGTTGTGACCCGAATGAAATGGTTGGGACGCCTTACCCCCGCTGTAGCTGCTGACAAGCGCCTGGAAAACACCCTTCCCACAGGCATAATGCGAGCTGCAAACACCAAATGGCCCATCAAAACCGGAAACTGTCTTAATGAGGCCTTCCTGAGAAGCATGAAATCCTTTATCATACTCTCCAAAACAACTAACTTCTCAGGAGGTAACCTATATTCCCTGTTCACTGAATCAATTACTATGCCCAGAAAACTGAGAGTGGTCGTGGGTGCCACTGTTTTTTCATTCGCCAAAGGAACCCCAAATTCGCGCGCCATGGCTGAAAAATGAAAAAGCCACCTTGCGCACAAATCAGACCCCTGCGGACCAACGAAAAGGAAATCATCCAAATAATGTATGATCCCTGCTGCCTGCACCCTTTTGCGGACCACCCACTCCAAAAATGTGCTGAATGTTTCAAAATAAAAACAAGACAATGCACAACCCATAGGTAAACAAAGGTCAACAAAATAACGCCCTTCCAACATACAGCCCAATAAATGAAAACAATCTGGATGTACCGGCAAAAGTCTGAAAGCTGACTTAACGTCTGCCTTCGCCATCAATGCCCCCTGCCCCATCCTTCCCACCAAAGCCGCCGCTTGATCAAAAGTGGCGTAGCTTACGGAGCATAAGTCCCTATCTATCCCATCATTAACTGACGACCCTTTCGGGTAAGACAGATGTTGAATTAACCTGAAAGCCCCCGCCTCCTTTTTCGGAACCACTCCCAATGGTGAAACCCTAAGATTTTTCAGGGGCGGGGAAAGGAAAGGACCTGCCATTCTGCCCAACTCAATCTCTTTATCAATTTTTTCTTTTGCCACATCCCCATTCAACCTGACCGACTTCAAATTCCTCTCGCCACCCGATCCCTCCTGATACTCAAAGGGGATCCTGAATCCTTCCTTAAACCCCTCTCGTAATAAGCTAGCTGCCCGTTTATTGGGGTATTTTTCCAGCCAAGGCGCCATTGCCTCTGCTGAAACTGGCGTTCCCGCCTTCCTGAACAGCCTGCTGTCCTGCTCCCCTGAAACCCTTACTGTCTTTCTTAAAGCACTTTGATTTGGGATGCTGACCCCCGCACCCAGCGCAAGTATGTTGGAATCTACAATTCTCAAATTTGCATCTTGACTCGTTGTAACGCCAACATACCCCCGACTGCTTCCCACCTGCACGCCCTCTCCCTGATGTGCGCACCTGAAAATGCTCCCGCCAGACCCCTTTGAGGCTATTTGACCCACGAAAGGACGACCCCCCTCCCCCTGAAATGTGCTCCAAGTACAAATCCACATCCTTACAATTCCATGTAACCACACCTTTATTAGCTTCCATACTCTGCCTAAACTCCACATCATAGGCCCACCATCCCATACCCCCGTGTTTCTGAAACGCTTTTCTAATCGTATCCTGATATTTAAAAAGCGCCGAGCATAACTGCGGATCCTTTTCCCCCGCAACGCCCGCCAAAATCCCAAATGCCTGCGACCAATTACTGAACGTGCGAGGAAAAAGACGCTTTTCAACATCCTCCTTTTTAGCCTCCCCCTTCTTTTCAGATTTAGCTACCGCTTCATTGTAACCCGGAAGCAATGACAAAATCTCAACGTAATCACCCGCCCAAATCTTTTCCTTTACTTCCTTTGACAAATGCACGCCTAAGGAACGTAATATGGTCGTACATGAGTCCCCATAGGCCGCATCCGGCAGCCTTTTTGAACCTGCCAATGGCCTTCTGAGCCCTGTCCCCTGCCCAGCACCTGAATTCACCACCGGATGCTCACCTAACAAACTAACAACTGCCGTTACATCAGCTCCTTGCCCCGCCACCTGCACCGGCAATGCTGTGGCCGATGCCAACGCCTCTTGCATAACTTTCGGCACTGTGCTAAGGGTACAACCTGCTGTACTCTCCACACCCAAAGACACCTGAGCCAACTCTCCACCCACTGTTCCACGGTTGCTCCCCCCGTCAAGCACTGAATCTGACCCCCCCTGTCGATCGCTTGACTTGCCTGCCTCCACTGCTTGCTTATTGGATAATAACGTTGTCATTGGCAATAAAGCTAACTGAACGCCCTTAACCACCGCACTAATCATTCTTGCCTCGGCATCGCCCGCTAACCCCAACTCCAACACCTGTGGCCCAGGGGAGCTAACAATGCCCGGCAAGGTAACGCCCTTATTTCCCAAACAAGCAACTCTTTTTCGCTTACCCTTCGATGCCCCAGTCCCCGGCGGTGTTTTGACCCGCCTGTCGGGACCTGCCCCAAGACCCTTGTCCTCCAAGCCTCTGACAGCAAGCTCAACCCGAGGCCCGGACCGCTTGCGAGCCGTGGACGACGTACCAGCGCCACGAAGCGAGGTCGACCGCGTCCCGGCCGTTCCAGATTTACCTGTAAATGAGGAAGCAAATATTCAATTATGCTAACCTTTGTTCCTGAATAAACTTTTTTTTTTTTTTTTTTTTTTTTATATTACCAACCATCCTTTGCCAGTCCTCCTTTCACCAGTAACCGGCTATGTCGAGCATGTCGGCCCCCTCCCAAAATCCCCCTCCTTCTTTTTTTTTTTTTTTTTTTTTATGGGAGAAAGGGAACACTTGTCCACCTACTGCTCGCCTCCAACCATGCTCTTGCTTTTTTTTTTTTTTTTTTTAGTAAGGTTGGGACACCAGTAGTCCCACCCATGTTTTTCCGGGGGAAACCCATTACCCACGCACTTGTTTTTTTTTTTTTTTTTTTTTTTTTTTTTTTTATTTTAGGGACCCATGTCCCACCCTTGCTTTTTCCAGGGACCCATGTCCCACACCTGTTTTTTGTGGGGACCCATGTCCCACACTTGTTTTTTGTGGGGACCCATGTCCCACACCTGTTTTTGTGGAGACCCATGTCCCACCCCTGTTTTTTCCAGGGGCCCATGTCCCACACCTGTTTTCGTGGGGACCCATGTCCAACACTTGATTTTGTGGGGACCCATGTCCCGCACCTGTTTTTCGTGGGGACACATGTCCAACACCTGTTTTTGTGGAGACCCATGTCCCGCCCCTGTTTTTTCCAGGGGCCCATGTCCCACACCTGTTTTCGTGGGGACCCATGTCCAACACTTGTTTTTGTAGGGACCCATGTCCCACACCTGTTCATGTGGGGACCCATCACCCAGGCTTCTCCCAAAAGTCACCCATCCTTCAACCAAATAGGATGTGATTTCCAAAAACTCCGCCATGACATACCCTTCTGCACCACCAACGCCTCCCGAGCTCCGTAACTAGGACCCCCTTCATCACTTGATGATGGCCACGCCTCAGCGCAGGTAGCATGGGAACCGCCCTGTCCTCTCGCGTCTTCACGACTGCCCAAACTTCCTTGATCACTCCCAGCTTTCAGCACTAGTGCACACATCTGTTTTTGAAACCATCCTTCCTCATGGTTGTGTGCCTCCGCCAAAAGCTGCATGGTGCTGACCTGAAAGGACATCGCTACTAACGCTGTAATTTTATCCAATGGCTCGTCAACACTGGTTTAATTCCAACACCCAAATCCTGCCAGCAAACTACTCTTGAACTCTTGCCTGGCCGATCTTCCACGAAAACCAGTTCACTTGAATAGACTTAGAAACCGCTCTAAAGCTGTAATAACATAAAAATCCCGCATTAATGCTTATATCTTTAGCACCTTAACACCCCCCACCTCCATCCATTAGCGCTAACATCCAACCAACCATTGCTGTCATTTTTTTTTTTTTTTTTTTTTTTTTTTCTTCCAAACCTTCCTGTAAATCATTATTAAACATATCCACACCCACATCCGACAACTGTACCCCATCTTCCCTAAACCATCTACTCAATTAAAAACTAAACTGCGGGTGACGAATGACCCAACCCCCACATTGAACCAAGAAATTCCCCACCTTCCTGTTTAACCTCTTCCTCGTCTTGTTAACTCTCCTCGGGATACGCGCACCTTTCCAAACCAACCTGCATATTATCTCGGACCAAAATAATTGCACCCTTGGCCAAAACGCTAACATGCGTGCCAAATCTTGCTTAATCTGCTGGAATAAATCAATCGACCGCAATTTTGCCACATCATTACCCCCAACATGAATAATGATGATGTCCGGTGCCCTCCTACCCCTGGCCCTAGAAATTAGCAGCGGAAAAAGACGTCCCCACCGCATCCCTCTCATCCCCCACCACGTTACCTCCACCTGCTCCATACTCAAACCTAAATTCTTTCCATAGGGGCGCAAATTCGCCCTCTTCCCCGCCCAGTGTACTGTACCATTGAATCTCCCACGATCCAAATTACCACGAAATCTGAGGAGGCAAAAACATGGTGGGAAAAAAAGAAAAACAACAGCAGAGTGATTACTCTATTGCAACATTCTCCCCTACCAAATCCGGCCTGATGTATGTCCGGTAACTGTCTGACTTCCAGCACCCAATCCTCCGTATCTTTGCTACCGCGAGCCCAACGCGTGCTGCTTCCGTCGCTGCCCCAATGCGAAAAGAATGCGTTCCATACTGCCCCCCTTCTAACCCTTGCTGCTTGAGACACATCCGAAAGACCCGCAAATATTGAAACCTTGACAATGCCCCCCCGTTCTTGTGCACTAACAGTGGACCCCCTTGTTCTGGCCTAATGGCCAAATAATCTTCCAACGCTTTTACTGGGCACACCACACTTCCAGGCAAGCCCTTCAACAAGATCCACGCTCCCTTTCCTTTCTGATCCGTTTTAGACCTCCGTACCAGCAACCTCACGAAACCTTCTCCTAAACTTACGTCAGCCCGCTGCAAGCCACCCCCTCCTTTCTTGGATACACAAACCAATTCACCTGCTCGCAGAGCTGCAAAAAATGCTATGATGAATGTGACCTTAAAAAGTACTGCCTCAAAACTGGAAGAGCATACCACGTCTGTGGCCCGCAACAAACCTTCCAAAATTACCGGCGCCACTGGTCTTCTGCCATCCCTGCTAGTTATCCCTTTAACCATGCCTGCTAGCACCTTCCTTACCACAAAACACTTGGACACATCAACCCTACCATTCAGCCTAAGGAAGAACGATATACCCGCCATCTTTCTCCCTATGGATCCACCAGCTAAACCCTTGTCCCTCAAACTCATCATGTGACCCAGCAAAATGTCTACCTCCAAGATCTTTCCTCCCGCCAACCTTTCCGCCTCCCGAAATTCTCGCCAAGCAGCCACCTAAGCACCCCACGTACCCGGGGCGAGTGAAGCCTTGATTATATCAATCACACCTCCGTTACCAGATCCCACAAGACTGCTGGGCACCGTTCGCCCTGGGTCTCCGCCCCCGGTGCCAACCTCCGAAACAGCTCCATCTGCAAACGTGATAATGCATCAGCAATGTTGTTCTCCACCCCAGGAACGTGCCTAGCCTTGAAACCTATATTAAGCTGTAAACACCGTAACACAAAATGCCTCAACAGAACCAACACTGGTGGGGACCGTGAACCAAAATTATTCACAGCCTCCACCACACCCAAGTTGTCGGACCAAAATGTCACCTCCCTGTTAGCAAACTTGTCCCCCCAAAAATGTACAGCCACTAGCAAAGGGAAAAGTTCCAAAAATGTCAGATTCCTGATAAACTGAGTCCCTCGCCAATCTTCTGGCCATTCCTCCGCACACCAAGCTCCATTAAAATATGCACCAAACCCTACTGACCCAGCCGCATCCGTAAATAGCTGCAGCTCATCGTTCCGCGCTGGACGCCCCCTCCACAACGTCCTTCCGTTGTAACTCTGTAAGAATTCTTGCCCCACCGCCAAATCCTTCCGAATATCTGTTGTGACCCGAATGAAGTGGTTGGGACGCCTTACCCCCGCTGTAGCTGCTGACAAGCGCCTGGAAAACACCCTTCCCACAGGCATAATGCAAGCTGCAAACACCAAATGGCCCATCAAAACCTGAAACTGTCTTAATGAGGCCTTCCTAAGAAGCATGAAATCCTTTATCATACTCTCCAAAACAACTAACTTCTCAGGAGATAACCTATATTCCCTGTTCACTGAATCAATTACTATGCCCAGAAAACTGAGAGTGCTTGTGGGTGCCACTGTTTTTTCATTCGCCAAAGGAACCCCAAATTCGCGCGCCATGGCTGAAAATGAAAAAGCCACCTTGCGCACAAATCAGACCCCTGCGGACCAACGAAAAGGAAATCATCCAAATAATGTATGATCCCTGCTGCCTGCACCCTATTGCGGACCACCCACTCCAAAAATGTGCTGAATGTTTCAAAATAAAAACAAGACAATGCACAACCCATAGGTAAACAAAGGTCAACAAAATAACGCCCTTCCAACATACAGCCCAATAAATGAAAACAATCTGGATGTACCGGCAAGAGTGTGAAAGCTGACTTAACGTCAGCCTTCGCCATCAATGCCCCCTGTCCCATCCTTCCCACCAAAGCCGCCGCTTGATCAAAAGTGGCGTAGCTTACGGAGCATAAGTCCCTATCTATCCCGTCATTAACTGACGACCCTTTTGGGTAAGACAGATGTTGAATTAACCTGAAAGCCCCCGCCTCCTTTTTCGGAACCACTCCCAACGGTGACACCCTAAGATTTTTCAGGGGCGGGGATAGGAAAGGACCCGCCATTCTGCCCAACTCAATCTCTTTATCAATTTTTTCTTTTGCCACATCCCCATTCAACCTGACCGACTTCAAATTCCTCTCGCCCCCCGATCCCTCCTGATACTCGAATCCTTCCTTAAACCCCTCTCGTAATAAGCTAGCTGTCCGTCTATTGGGGTATTTTTCCAGCCAAGGCGCCATTGCCTCTGCTGAAACTGGCGTTCCCGCCTTCCTGAACAGCCTGCTGTCCTGCTCCCTTGAAACCCTTACTATCTTTCTTAAAGCACTTTGATTTGGGATGCTGACCCCCGCACCCAGCGCAAGTATGTTGGCATCTACATACAATTCTCAAAATTGCATCTTGACTCGTTGTAACGCCAACACACCCCCGACTGCTTCCCACCTGCACGCCCTCTCCCTGATGTGCGCACCTGAAAATGCTCCCGCCAGACCCCTTTGAGGCTATTTGACCCACGAAAGGACGACCCCCGTGTTTCTGAAACGCTTTTCTAATCGTATCCTGATACTTAAAAAGCGCCGAGCATAAATGCGGATCCTTTTCCCCCGCAACGCCCGCCAAAATCCCAAATGCCTGCGACCAATTACTGAACGTGCGTGGAAAAAGACGCTTTTCCACATCCTCCTTTTTAGCCTCCCCCTTTTTTTTTTTTTTCGGATTTAGCTACCGCTTCATTGTAACCCGGAAGCAATGACAAAATCTCAACGTAATGACCCGCCCAAATCTTTTCCTTTACTTCCTTTGACAAATGCACGCCTAAGGAACGTGATATGGTCGTACATGAGTCCCCATAGGCCGCATCCGGCAGCCTTTTTGAACCTGCCAATGGCCTTCCGAGCCCTGTCCCCTGCCCAGCACCTGAATTCACCACCGGATGCTCACCTAACAAACTAACAACTGCCGTTAAATCAGCTCCTTGTCCCGCCACCTGCACCGGCAATGCTGTGGCCGATGCCAACGCATCTTGAATAACTTTCAGCACTGTGCTAAGGGTACAACCTGCTGTACTCTCCACACCCAAAGACACCTGAGCCAACTCTCCACCCACTGTTCCACGGTTGCTCCCCCCGTCAAGCACTGAATCTGACCCCCCCTGCCGCTCACTTGACTTGCATGCCTCCACTGCTTGCTTAGTGGATAATAACGTTGTCATCGGCAATAAAGCTAACTGAATGCCCTTAACCACCGCACTAATCATTCTTGCCTCGGCATCGCCCGCTAACCCCAAATCCAACACCTGTGGCCCAGGGGAGCTAACAATGCCCGGCAAGGTAACGCCCTTATTTCCCAAACAAGCAACTCTTTTTCGCTTACCCTTCGATGCCCCAGTCCCCGGCGGTGTTTTGAACCGCCTGTCGGGACCTGCCCCAAGACCCTTGTCCTCCAAGCCTCTGACAGCAAGCTCAACCCGAGGCCCGGACCGCTTGCGAGCCGTGGACGACGTACCAGCGCCACGAAGCGAGGTCGACCGCGTCCCGGCCGTTCCAGATTTACCTGTAAATGAGGAAGCAAATATTAAACCCCCAATTAGGCTAACCTTTATTCCTGAATAAACTCTTATTTTTTTTTTTTTTTTTTTAAAAAGGACCAATCCTTTACCTACGTTCTCTTCTAGGCTGGGACCAAACCCCCCAACTTTTTTTTTTTTTTTTTTTTTTACCAACCATCCTTTTCCAGCCTTCCTTTCACTAGTAACCGGCTATGGCGAGCATGTCGGCCCCCTCCCAAAATCCCCCTTTTTTTTTTTTTTTTTAGGGGAGAAATGGAATACTTAGCCACCTAATGCTCGCCTCCACCCCTTCTTTTTTTTTTTTTTTTTTTCCCCCTTTTTTTTTTTTTTTTTTTTGTTTGTTTTCCAGGGACCCATGTCCCACCCTTGTTTTTTCTCAGGGACCCATGTCCCACCCTTGTTTTTTCCAGGGACCCATGTCCCACCCTTGTTTTTTCCAGGGACCCATGTCCCACCCTTGTTTTTTCCAGGGACCCATGTCCCACCCTTGCTTTTTCCAGGGACCCATGTCCCACACCTGTTTTTGTGGGGACCCATGTCCAACACTTGTTTTTGTGGGGACCCATGTCCCACACCTGTTTTTGTGGAGACCCATGTCCCACCCCTGTTTTTTCCAGGGGCCCATGTCCCACACCTGTTTTTGTGGGGACCCATGTCCCACACCTGTTTTTGTGGGGACCCATGTCCAACACTTGTTTTTGTGGGGACCCATGTCCCACACCTGTTTTTGTGGAGACCCATGTCCCACCCCTTTTTTTCCAGGGACCCAATGTCCCACACCTGTTCATGTGGGAACCCATCTCCCAGGCTCCTCCCAAAAGTCACCCAGCCTTCAACCAAATAGGCTGTGATTTCCAAAAACTCCGCCATGACATACCCTTCTGCACCACCAACGCTTCCCGTGCTCCGTAACTAGGACCCCCTTCATCACTTGATGATGGCCACGCCTCAGCGCAGGTAGCATGGGAACCGCCCTGTCCTCTCGCGTTTTCACGACTGCCCAAACTTCCTTGATCACTTCCAGCTTTCAGCACTAGTGCATACATCTGCTTCTGAAACCATCCTTCCTCATGGTTGTGCGCCTCCGCCAAAAGCTGCATGGTGCTGACCTGAAAGGACATCGCTACTAGCGCTGAATTTATCCAATGGCTCGTCAAACACTGGTTTAATTCCACCACCTAAATCCTGCCAGCAAACTACTCTTGAACTCTTGCCTGGCCGATCTTTCCACGAAAACCAGTTCACTTGAATAGACTTACTGTAGAACCGCTCTAAAGCTTTTTTTTTTTTTTTTTTTAAGTATGGTGTCACCCACGACACGAAAAACCTTAGAATTGGCTTCCATTAACCACAACCAAGACCAACCTCAAAAGGCGTTTTATTTTTTTTTTTTTTTTTTTAAACCCTTTTTTTTTTTTTTTTTTTTAATATACATTTTTATTTATTTCATTATTTTATTTTATTTTTTTTTTTTTAAATGGACAGCCCCACCTGACCACCTCCCACTGTTTAAAAGAGTGGAAAAGAAAAAAGGGGGGGGGAAGGAAGAGGGCCAATATCTCCCCAAGGAGGAGGGAGGAGGGGGGGGGCAAAAGCCCTCCATTCCAGCCAAACCACCGACAGCCCCCTCCCCCAGCCGTAACAACAGCCTTGCCCCCACCCCCTGATCATCGTCAGGAGGCGGAACCACATGACACTCATGTTCCCTTGCCATTAAACCAACCGCACGGCTAAGCGTGGGCTGGGCGAGCCTCTCTTCCCACCCCCCAGCCACACAAGCGGCCATAATAGGAGAACAGGAACAGGGCTCGCAAACGGCGAACTCGCAAACCTCCTCCTCCAAGCCGGTGCGCCTTCTTCGCGCAACAGCCCCAGGTAGGAGTCACTCTCCTCGTCATTCTCCCTCCTCCCCCCGCCGCTGCCACCAATAGAAAACGCATGACACAAAAAAGGCAGGACAAAAACCTATCCTTCCCGCAATCCCCCCCCCAAGCCCCGGCACAACCGGCAAAAACACACGGGGGGGGGGGCGGAGGGTCCCTCAACACGACGAAGGAAGGGAGGAACAACAGCCTTCTTGCAATCCCCCCTCCCCCCCCCAACGAAATCTGAGGAGCACGCAAAAACATGGTGGGAAAAAGACAATGGGGGAAAGAAAAAAGAAAACAACAGAGCCCACAAAGGTGTTTAATCTAGGCAACATTCCCCCTACCAAAAATCAGGCCTGATGTAATGTATGGTACCCAGGTAACTGTCTGAACGATCCAATCAGCGCCCTAATCATCCGCATCTTGCACCGCAGAGCCACCGCCGGTGCCTGCTCTCCGTCGGATGCCCCATGACGTGACCGACAAAAGAACTGCGTTCACATACTGCCCCCCCCTTCTAACCCTCTGGATGCTGGAGACTACATCCAACCGCAAAAGACCGCAAAACCAAATATTAAACATGGAACCAATGCCCCCGTTTCTTGGGGGCGCATAACATGACCCCCCTCTATGTTTCTGGCACCTGAATGTGCCCCCAAAGTAATCAGCTCCACGCTCTTTGCTTTCTGGGCCACCCACACTCCAGAAGCCTTAGCAACAGATCCCCAACGCTCCTTTCACATTTCTGATACCGTTTTAGACCTCCGTACCAGCAAAACACACTCACCAAACCTATCTCCTAAACAACTTCGTCAGCCCGCTGCAAAGCACCCCCTCCTTTCTTCGCAATTTAACACAACAAATTTCACCTTGCACCGCAGAGCTGCAAAAAATGCTATCACCTATGATCGAATGTGACCTAAAGACAGTACAGACCTAAACTGGAAGGATATACCACGTTCTGGGGCCCGAAACCAAAACCTACCAAAAATTACCGGCAAAACCGGACGTCAACTGGTCTGATCTGCCCTCATCCCTGCTAGTTATGCCCTATTTAACCATGCCTGCTAGCACCTTCCTACCACTCAAACACTGGAACACATCAACCCACCATTCAGCCTAAGGAAGAACGATAATTATCATTCATACCCGACCATCTTTCTCCCTAGTGGATCCACCAGCTAAACCCTTTTCCTCAACTCATCATGTGTGACCCCCCCCAGAAAAGGTCTACCTCTGATGATCTTTTCTCCAGCCAAACTTTCCGCACTCCGAAATTCTACGCCAAGCAGCTAAATAAAGCACCCACACGTTAACCGGAGGCGAGAGACGCCTTGATTAAATCAATCACACCTCCGTACCAGATCCCACAAGACTGCTGTGCACCGCGTTCGCCCTGGGAATCGACCCCCCGCGTTGTGAGTGCCAACCTCCGAAAACAGCTCCATCTGCAACACGTGGATAATGCATCAGCAATATTTGTTCTCACCCCAGGAACATGCCTTAGCCTTTGAAACCTGTATATTAAGCTCTGCTGTTGGTAAACACTAGTAACAACAAATGCCTCAACAGAAACCAAACACTGGTGGGACCGTGAACAGAAATTATTCACAGGGCCTCCACACCACACTCCAAGTTGTCGGACCAAAACGTAACCTCCTGTTAGCAAACTTGCCCCCCAAAGATGTACGAGCCACTAGTAAAGGGAAAAGTTCCAAAAATGTCAGATTCCTGATAAGCTGAGTTTCCATCGCCAATGGATCTGGCCATTCCTGGACCCGCACACCCAGATCCATTAAATATGCACCAAACCCTACTGACCCAGACCGCATCAGAAAATAGCCTGCCCAGATCTAGTTCCGCGATGACGCCCTCCTTCCCCTCCACAACTCTTCCGTTGTAAAATCTGTAAGAATTCTTTGCCACACTTGCCAAATCCTTCCGAATAAATATCTGTTGATCTGTGACCCGACATTGAAATGGTGGAGCCTCATTACCCCCGCTTGTACAAGCTGAAAGCGCCTGGAAAAACCCTTCCCACGGCATAACTAATGCACGAGCGCAAACACCAAATGGCCCATCAAAACCGGAAACTGTCTAATGAGGCCTTCCTAAGAAGCCATGTGAAACCTATATCATACTCTCCGAAAACAACAAACTTCTCAGACAAGGTGGTGATGTTTTCGGTAGTTTGAAAAAGCAGAGGTAACCATATCCATGTTCATGAATCCTTACTCAGCCCAGAACAGAGAAAAACTGAGATGTGGTCGTGGAGGGTGGCAGGATTTGATGCCACTTTTTTCATTCGCCAAAGGAACCCCCCAAATTCGCGCGCCATGGCTGAAAAAGGAAAAGCCACCTTGCGCACAAATCAGACCCTGCGGAACCAACGAAAAGGAAATCATCAAATAATGATATGACCCTGCGGCCTGCACCCTTTGCGACCAACACTCTAAAAAAGTGCAATGTTAAAAATAATAAAAACCAAGACAATGCACCCCCCCCCCCCCCCCAATGCACCACAACCATAAGATAAACAACAAGGTCACCAAAAATACCGCCCTCCCTTAAAACATACAGACCCAAATAATGAAAACAATTGGACATGTACGGCACAAAAGTCTGAAAGCTGGCACCTAACGTACCTGCCTTGCCATCAATGCCCCCCTGCCCCAATCCTATCCCCCCAAACGCCGAATACACCGCGGCTTTGATCAAAAAAGTGGCGTAGCTCGGAGCATAAGTTCCAAATCTATCCATACAATATAACTGCTCGGACCCTTTCGGGAAGACAGATGTGAATTACTGAGAAAGCCACGCACACCGACTCCTTTTCGGAAACCACACCCAATGGTGAAACCCTAAGATTTTCAGGGGCGGGGAAAGGAAAGGACTGACATTCTGCCCAACTCAATCTCTTTATCACGTTTTTTCACTTAGCCAATCCCCCATCACAAACCTGAAGGCAACCGACTTCAAATTCTCTCGCCACCCAGAGGTACCCTCCTGATAATACAATAGGGGACCTGAAATCTGCCTTAAACCCCTCTGTAATAAAGCCTAGCTGCCCGTGTATTGGGGTATTTTTCCAGCCAAGGCCCAGCCATTGCCTTGCTGAAATGCGTTCCTCTCTTCTCTGAAACAGCCTGCTGTCCTGCTCCCATGAAACCGTACTGTCTTTCTTAAAGCACTGTGATTGGGATGCCGCGACCCCCGCAACGCGCAAGTATGTTTGGAACATTCTAATTCTCAATTTGCATCTGGACTCGTTTGATAACGCCACATACCCGACTGCTCCCAACAACAGACCCTCTCCTGATGTGCGCACCTGAACAATGTCCCGCCAGACCCACCTTTGAGGCTATTTGAACACCACGACAAAGGACGACCCCCCTCCCCCTGAAATCGCATGCATCCAATGATACAAAATCCAATCCTTGACAATTATCCATGTAACCAAACCCTTTATAGCTTCATAACTCTGCCTAAACTCCACATCATAGGCCCACCATCCCATTACCCCGTGTTCTGAAACGCTTTCAATCGTATCGGATATTGTAAAAAAGACGACACGAGCAAAATGCGGATCCTGTGCCCCCGCAACGCCGCCAAAAATCCAGCCTGCGAACAATTACTGAACGTGCGACGGAAAAAGGAAGCTTTTCAAACATCCAGCATTTTAGCTCCCCTTCTTTCGAGATTTAGGCTACCGCGCAATTGTAACCGGAGGAGGAAGGAAGCAATGACAACAATCGACCAACATAATCACCAGACCCAAAATCTTTCCTTTCTTCCTTTGACAAAATGCCACACGCCTAAGGTAAATGACACAAAAACACAGTAAAAAGATCTATTTAACAATACTACAAAAACCAAATAAAAAGAAAATATGTCGCAATGAGTCCCCATTAGGCCGCATCCGCAGCAGCCTTTTTGAACAGCACAAATGCGCCTTATGAGCCCTGTCCCTGCCCAGCACATGAATTCACCACCGGATGCTCACCTAACGAAGAACACAAACAAACTGCCGTTACATCAGTCCTTGCCCGCCACCAGCACGGCAATGTCTGTGGCGATATTGCCAAAGCCTCTTGCCATAAAACTTTCGGCACTGTGCTCAAGGGTACAAAACACCTGCTGTTTACTCTCCACACCCAAAGAACACCTGAACAACTCTCCAACCCACTGTTCCACGGTTGCCTCTCCCCCGTTCAAGCAAAACTGATCTGACCCACCCGTGATCGTATCGTGACTTGAAAGCCTCCACTGCTTGCTTTATGGATTAACGTGTCCATTGGCAAAAAGCTAGCTGAAGCGCCCCCTTCCTTAACCACACGAACTAATCATATTGCCTCGGCATCGCTATCCGCTACCCCAACTCCAACACCTGTGGCCCAGGGATGCTAACAATGCCCGGTCAAAGGCGGAACGCCTTAAGTTCCCAAACAAGCAACTCTTTTCGCTTACCACCTTCGATGACCCAGTCCCCGCGGTGTTTTGGACCGCACTTGTCGGGACCCGCCCCAAGACCCTGCCTCCAAGGCCTCAATGACAGCAAGCTCAACCCGAGCGGCCCAGGACCGCTTGCGAGCCGGTGGACGACACGTCCAGCGCCACGAAGCGAGAGGTCGACCGCCGTCCCGCGTCAGACTTTACCGATAAATGCGGGAAGCAAATATTCAAATTATGCTAAACCCTTGTTCCTTTGATGAATAAACTTTTTTTTTTTTTTTATGTTACCAACGATCCCTTTGCCAGTCCTCCTTTCACCAGTAACCGGCTATGTCGAGACATGTCGGCCCCCTCCCAAATCCCCCTCCTTCTTTTTTTTGTTTTTTTTTTTTTTTTATGGGGAGAAAGCGGAACAATGCCAGCCTACTGCTCGACTCCAACCATGCTTAATGTTTTTTTTTTTTTTTTTTTTTTTTTTTAATAGGTTGGACCCATGCTCGCCACCATGTTTTTTTTTTTTTTATGTTTTTTCTATTTTAGGAGACCCAGTCCCCACCCTGCTTTTTCCCAGGACCACATGTCCCACACCGTTTTTTGTGGGGACCCATGACCAACACTTGTTTTTGTGGGGATCACAGTCCCACACCTGTTTTGGTCGAAGACCATGTCCACCCCTGTTTTTTTTTCCAGGGGCCCACTGCCCAACACCGTTTTCGTGGGGACCAATGTCCAACAATTGATTTGTGGGGGGACCCAATGTCCCGCACCTGTTTTTTGTGCCGGGATGACCCATGTCCACACACTGTTTTTGTGGAGACCCATGTCCGCCCCTGTTGTTTCTCGAGGGGCGCCCATGTCCCACACCTGTTTTTTCGTGGGGAAACATGTCCAACACTTGTTTCAGTAGAGGACCCATAGTCCCACACCTGTTCATGTGGGGGACCCATCACCAAGGAGCTCCTCCAAAAGTCACCAGCATCCTTCAAACCAAAATAGGAGGTGATTTCCATTAAACTCCGCCATGAAATACCTCTGCAACACCAACGCCTCCCGTGCCTCCGTAACTACGCGGACCCCCTTCATAACGTGATGATGGCCACGGCCTGGCACAGCGCAGGTGAGCATGGGAACCGCCGGTCATCTCGCGTCTCACACGACAACCATGCCCCAAACTTTCCTTGATCACTCCCAGCTTTTTCACACTAGTGAACACATTGTTGATTGAAACCATCCTCCAATGGTTGTGTGCCTCCAGCCAAAAAGCTTGATGGATGCTGACCTGAAAGGACAATCTGCTACTAACGCTTTGGAATTTTATCCAATTGGTTCCTCGTCAACACTGGGTTTAATTCCAACACCCAAATCTGCCAGCAAACTACTCTTGTAAACTCTGCATAGACGATCTTCACTACAAACCAATCACTTGAAAGATTAGAACCCGCTCTAAAGCCCATGTTTAATAAAATAAAAAAAGTCCCGCATAATGTTATATCTTAGCAACCTTAAACACCCCACCCCAACCTCCATCCATTAGCGCATAACATCAACCCAAACCTTGCTGGTCATTTTTTTTTTTATTTGTTTTAAGTATGCGTGTACCACGACACGAGAAAAACCTTAGCATGTCTTCCATAACCACAACAAAAGACCAACTCAAAAGACTACTTGTTTTTTTTTTTTTTTGTGATTTTTTTTTTAAACCTTTCTTCATTTGTTTTGTTTTTGTTTTAAATATACATTTTAATTATATTTCATTATTTATTTATGTATTTATTTATTTATTTTAAAATGGACAGCCCCCACTGACCCACCACCCACTGTTAAAAGAGGGGAAAAGAAAAAAGGGGGGGGACGACAGGAGTAGGGGGGGAAGGAAGAGGGCCATATAGAGGGCCAATATCCACACCCAAGGAGGAGGGAAGGAATGAGGAGGGGGGTGCGGGGGCCAAAAGCACTCCATTCCAGCCAAAACCAACCAACAGCCCCCTCCCCCGAAGCCGTAACAACAGCCTTGCCCCCACCCCCTGATCATGTCAGGAGGCGAGAACCACAGACACTCATAGTTCCCCTTGCACATTAACCCAACAAACCGCACAGGCTAAGCGAGGAAACTGGGCGAGACTCTACTTCCCCCCCCCCCCCAGCCACACAAGCGGCCATAATAGGAGAACAGGAACAGGGCTCGCAAACGGCGAACTCGCAAACCTCCTCCTCCAAGCCGGTGCGCCTTCTTCGCGCAACAGCCCCAGGTAGGAGTCACTCTCCTCGTCATTCTCCCTCCTCCCCCCGCCGCTGCCACCAATAGAAAACGCATGACACAAAAAAAAGGCAGGACAAAAACCTATCCTTCCCGCAATCCCCCCCCCCAAGCACCGGCACAACCGGCAAAAACACACGGGGGGGGGGCGGAGGGTCCCTCAACACGACGAAGGAAGGGAGGAACAACAGCCTTCTTGCAATCCCCCCCCCCCCCCCCGAGCACCGGCACAACCGGCAAAAACACACGGGGGGGGGGAGCCGAAGGGTCCCTCACCACGAGGAGGGAAGGGAAAATCCCTCACCCCGGGAGGGGGGTCAAAACCACTTAAAAAACCTACTAAACACAGGAGAAGAGAGGAGAGTGTCCAAACAGTTTGAACGCCAAGGAACAAGTGGCAGTTGCTTGTTCCTTGGCTCTATTTGAAAACTAACTGCCCCAACTGCCTTCTCCGATCGCGCACGCGACCAACAGCCTAGCTGGGGGGGGGGGGGGCCGCACCCCCCGGTCAATAGCTGTAGCCACCCATGCGGGCTAGGCCAGCTCTATATTAGGCTGAAGCGGGAACCTTCCCTTCCCTCCTTACCCACAGTATTACAATGCTAAGAAGGTACCAGAGCCAATGCTGGATTGCTCAACCCAAATGTGTAATCATTTTAAAATAATGTCCCATTCATATCATATTCTATCCAGGACCATAGCGCCTTACATTTGTGAAACTGCAAGTTGGGTGTACACTCCAGGCATCAGCTTTCTTACACTCTATAATAACTTTATTTCCTATAGTGCTTTTCTCCCAATGGGACTCAGAGCGCTTCACAATTACAATATTGCGCACGGTACGTAGCACATACGACTTTTACAGATACAGTCAATGCCCAGATGAGCTTACAATGTATGTTTTTGGTGCCTCAGGCAAGTGACATGCCCAAGGTCACAAGCAGCTGACACCAGGGTTTGTACCAGGCTCCCCTGCTTCAAACTCAGTGGCGTTATCAGAGTCAGTGTCTTTACTCACTGAGCCGCTTCTTCAGTCCCCTACAAGGCAGGATTCATAGTGCCGAGTAGGTAGCTCCATTCAAAACCATTAGGGCCATCTACTCAATCACCCAGAAGAACCCTCACATAACTGGGTCACCACAACGTATATTTTTCATAGGCAAGGCTGTGATCCTGGCATAAAAAGGACTGGACTTCTGACAGTTCTCACAGGCTTCAGTAGATGTGTATGTCAATTACTCATAACCAAATATTGAATTAAAATGTTCAGATAAGTGACAAGAAGACAACCTGAGGTTGTATCCAGAAACCCATTAGAAACAACAGTACAGATTGCCTCTTATCCTGGCAGATAATGTTGGCTGAGTAGACAAAAATTACATTTGGATACAAAAGTGAGATCTTGATATTCTACAGATATATCCAAATTGGGGTTGCAGGAATACAAAATGATTCAATATCTCTTAATGGGTATTACTACTAACAGGATCTTCCAGAACATCCCTGAACTGATGTCCATTCTACAGTAACTTGAACTTTAAAAGTGGATGCATTTTCAATCAATAAAGTCTGTTTAAACCTGTCTGCTTAATTATTCAAGATTAATTTGAATTGCCACATTTTGAAACTCACTGTGATCGAGTTCCCAATATATTGAACACAAAAATAAGCAGGTTTTTTTTTAAGTCATTGATATCTTTTAATAAACGCATTATTTAAATGCAAGACACAGGTGTATTGTACACTTGTATTATGTTCCAAATCTAAAAGTTTCATTACTGGTGGAATGTTGCACACTGCGCTTTCCATATCTAAATAATAGTACTTATTTGCTTACCAATATTATCCAGTCCAAGATTACATGGCTCTGAAGCAATTGATCTCCTCACCTTGCCAAGGCAAGATTACACTCTGCTGACATGACAACACATCTAGGCTTAATGCCAAAGTGCAAAAAGCCATTATTCTGAATATATATTTTGTGGTTTAATGAAATTTCATAGACCATATCTGCAGAGTGATTGTGGTGATGGCATATTATGTAACGCCCTGCCCGGCTTTTTGGGAGATCACTTTGGGGTACTGTGTTTGGCTACTCAGCATGGGTTACCTTGACTTGGGGTGCTGGATTCAGGCGGCTGGGCAATGAGGTGGCAAGGATGAAAAATAACATATGACTTTTGTCGTACAACAGTCTTTTGTGTCCCCAAGCACGGGGATCGCTCACACGCACATGAGAACGTTGTACTTTTTTTTTTTTTTTAAATAACAGACGTATATGAATACGGTGCTTCTATTAGTGTCCACTCAACACACTCAAATGGTGATGCACTGATTTAGTTGCTCAACTTGTGTGGGACCCGACCCCCCTTTGTTGCTTCGGGATCATTATCGGTATTACCCTGGTTACACTAGGCCCATACGGGAATCCTGGTTGGTCCTATGCAAGTGACCACAATATATTTGGCCTGTTTGGGAATTGCCACTTCCACACAGACTGAGAGGATTATTAATCCGGATCCGCAGTTAGAGCCAATCCGCCAAGACTCAGAAGCCCTCTTTCCTTAAACTCAGAATAGAACAATGGTGCTCAAAGTGCTGTGTGTGTGCTTCTGAAGGGAGGGAGACACTGGGTATTGAGGTATTATGTATTAGTATACTCAGTCCATAATAATGGGGGTGGGGGCACCAGGAAGCCCTGAAGGATGGGGAAGTTGTCCTAGGACACCCTCCACCTCATTGGGATAGCCCCTTAAGAGTACTCACAATTTTGTTCACCTCCAGAGTCTCCCTTCCAATGCGTGCTGCTATATAAACGAATTCCAGAGTTGTAGGTGTGTAGCGCACAGCATTCAAAAGAGAACAGGTCTGGCAAAAACTTTCTTTATTTGCAAGGCATAAAAAAGAGGGGCGCAACCCTTCAACGCGTTTCGTGCAAAGCACTTTGTCAAGACTTCCCCCCCCGGGCACCGGCAAAACCGGCAAAAACACACGGGGGGGGGGAGCCGGAGGGTCCCTCACCACGAGGAGGGAAGGGAAAATCCCTCACCCCGGGAGGGGGGTCAAAACCACTTAAAAAACCTACTAAACACAGGAGAAGAGAGGAGAGTGTCCAAACAGTTTGAACGCCAAGGAACAAGTGGCAGTTGCTTGTTCCTTGGCTCTATTTGAAAACTAACTGCCCCAACTGCCTTCTCCGATCGCGCACGCGACCAACAGCCTAGCTGGGGGGGGGGGCCGCACCCCCCGGTCAATAGCTGTAGCCACCCATGCGGGCTAGGCCAGCTCTATTCTCGTTGTCCTCTTTTTATTTTAACTCATCGATCGGCGCACATATCGGTGCCAATCCTTTATTTGGGCTCTATATGAGACTGCGCCCTATACAATGAGGGAAGAATAGAGGAGGTGATGGAATATGAAGTGAAAGACTCCTAACTGTCTGCATCACTGGCTGCTGGAAGATAATAAATCAGTTTTTATATAGCCTAACCTGGAATCGCTGCCGTAGCATGGTAATGTTATACTATGACACCGCTATGCTATAATGCTACTTGAACAGGGACCGTGTTGAAAGATGGATAGGCCTCGTGACCCCTTATCAGCGTAACATTTTCAGGCTGAAACAATTGACATAGAAGAAGGCGCAGTTCCCTCTCCTAAAGTTCATCTCGATATTACTGAGTTACAGACACCGTTTGCCAGTTAAAGATAAAACAATAATAATATACTGCTGTTTCAGTTTGTATGCATGAGCCATGGAAAATAGGCCCTTGTCAGTGCTTGAGAGGCCCGAAACACAGAGAGAAAGAAGTAACATATGATTTTCAAAATGGGTAATACCAGAGCAAAAATGATATATATATTTTAACGTTTCTATATATCTGGAACACTCACCCGGATGTTTATTTGAAGCTGCAATATCTTGAATGTAGTGTATTTTGCGGCGTTAAAAATGTAATTGGTGATATTGTATGTTACAGAAAATAAAAATTATTTGATTCTGTCTGCAGCAGGGGTAACCAACTCCAGTCCTCAAGAGCTACCAACAGGTCAGGTTTTCAGGCTATCCCTGGTTCAGCACAGGTGGCTCAATCAGTGTCTCACTGAGCCACTGATGAGCCACCTGTGCTGAAGCAGGGATATCCGTCAATCCTGATCTGTCGGTGGCACTTGAAGACTGGAGTTGTCCAGTCAACGACAGGTGGCTCAATCAGTTGCTCAGAAGACTGAGCCACCTGTGCTGAAGCAGGAATATCCTGAAAACCTGACATGTTGGTGGCTCTTGAGGACTGGAGTTGGCTACCCTTGGAATACAGGCACTGCACAGTGGATCACTGACCTGCAGAGCTTACACTCTAATATTGTGCCTGATGACAAGGATGTTGGCCATCCCTGGTCTACAGTAATCATTGCACTATCTGGGGTGTTTAACAGCAAAGAAGCATAGGCGGTTATTCACTAAAGTCTGGCAGCAAATCGGTGCAAAAGAATTCCAATAGGTTTCTTTCCCACGGGAGGTGGGAGGTGGTTCACTAGCTTGGCATCAGTTATGCATCTGGGAGAGTTTAGTTAAGAACTGCTTTGAAGCAGGGTCAGCAGAAATACACAGACTTGCATAAAAGAGTTGTGGGTTACGGATCCGCCTCCAGCCAAGGTGGTAGCAGCTTTTACAGCCGAGATATTGAAGCAAAGAATATACCAAATGGAGCCTCGGGTCTCAAAGCAGTTAGTGAAATATTGTTTTATTACTTTCTATTATTAGAACGCAACACTGTCATAGTAATAAACAAACAACCTAAAAATACACATTTTTGTTGTGTTGCCTTTTAACTCTTGCATTCTTGTCTCTCGTTACTATATAAGAAACCGAGCCTTGTATCGGTGAGCGCTTTGATTTCCCTGTGGCTCCCTCACACACAACATTCCCCGTGTATATCACTGGATTGTGTGCACGGCCCAGCAAATATCTACCGGAGAGCGGTTGTGATCTCGTTTTGTCGCCCTTGGGAGACACTTGGTCCAAAGTTTCCAAAACCGGTCTCAGGGGCGAGATCTTCACCCACCATCATGGTTAGTAATATTTTAATGTTGTCCGTGAGTTTAAAGCACTAGAATTATAATGTGTGGCGCAGCATGCTGAGGGTGTCACTGTCCCCGGCAGTTACATGAGTCTGACGAGCCAGCGCGGAGCCTGTGAAATGAATGACACAATGTGGCGGCCTTATCCGTG
>WSYH01010586.1:0-22805 GCA_036426205.1 Ascaphus truei | reverse complement strand
AACCAGATTAAATACTTGTGAGTCCATATTACCAGAGACATCAGGGACATTTATAAGGCAAATTATCCCCCCCTAATTCGATCTCTAAAAGCTGACCTAAAGTGGTCCTCCCAAAGAATCTCTTGGATAGGCAGGATACAAAGTATCAAAATGAATCTCCTCCCCCGCATCCTTTACCTATTCCAAACGTTACCGGTGCCACTGAGACTGAAAGACCTACTCTCGCTTCAGTCTGATATCTCCAAGTTTATCTGGGGAGGCACAAAACCGAGAGTAAACAAACTAATTATGAAGAGACCCCCTGCTGCAGGGGGCTTAGCGGTACCTTGCCTGTGGTCCTACTACAAAGCGGCGCAATTAAGCCAAATTGTTCAATGGCATTCCAACCCTGCATTGAAAAGATGGGTGGATCTAGAAAGGGCAATTTGCACCCCAATAGAGCTGAAATCCTTGATTTGGCTCCCCAAAAAAGCACGCACAGGTGCTGACATACCGCTTTCCTCTGTGACCAACTCGCTGACAATATGGAACGCGTCAAAGCACAGTCACTCCCTTATCACTAAAAATTCCCTGATGTTTTTCCCCTCCGACTTTGCTCCAGGCCTGCAGTACGGTAGTACCTCTAGTTGGATAAAGGCTGGTTATATGCGCTTCGGGATCTGGAGGGAATTCGTAAAAAAATTAAATCATTCGAACATATTAGATCTGAAAAGAATATTCCCCACTCTGAATTTTTTAAATACCTCCAGGTCCAAGCATTTTATAATAAATTAGCCCCTTACCCAGCACTGACTAATTTTGAAAAGCTCTGTCTGGTAGAATCAGACACTTCGGGACTCACATCGCAGTTATACGGGGAGGTGGACGGTTCTGATGACCCCGAGCAGAGACACCCGAGATACAGATCCCAGTGGGAGTCCGACCTAGGAGGATCCCTAGAAGACGAGGACTGGAACAAAATATATCTGGCAGCTGCCAAAAGCTCAATTTGCGCTACACTTAAGGAGAATGCATATAAGGTCCTAATGAGATGGTACCACACCCCGCTAAAATTATCAAGGTATGGGCTGGGACTCTCCCCACTGTGCCCTCGACAGTGTGGAGAGTCAGCTGACCTGTTACATATGCTGTGGTCCTGCCCACGGATCGCCCGTCTATGGGAAGAAATTCGAGATTGGACTCAGAGGATCTTGGGCCTCCCGATTCATCTAGACCCATGGCTGTTCTTGTTGAACAGACCACTAGAAGGGCTCTCAAGAGCAAGCAATAAACTAATTGGGCATCTTGCCCTAGCGACCCGGTGCGAGATTGCAGCAGTATGGAAACTTAATGAAACTCCATCCATCCCCAAGATTCGAAACAGAATTTGGTTTGTCTGCCAGATGAAAAAGTTAACGAGTCTGGTTAATGACACTGGCATCAACTATCTAAAAATCTGGATACCTTGGCTAGCCCAAACAGACATCCCCGGGGTGGAGCGCGACACAATATGGCATTGATAGTTCGAGGTGCATTCTCCTTTGGTGGGTAAAGACCTTATTCCACTTCCACACAGAGGCCTCAGGTGCCACGTTCAACTAGACAAAAATGATCCTCGATAACAATGATGTGAAGATATGTGTGTGTGTGTGTGTGTGTGTGTGTGTGTGTGTGTGTGTGTACGCACGCACGCACGCGCGTGCGCACACACTAGTCTGAAACTGCCATATTTGAATATGTGGATGTGAACATTAGTCATCACGCACCAGAAATGAATGGTAATATGAGTCATATAAAACACAACATACATGTACTTACATTTAAAATAGTAACAGTCTGTGAATCTGGGTCCATGTGAGAGCTGAGAATCCAATTATGTAAGTCTGCAAGTACCCGGTGCACCAGGTCCCTGAACTGCCTGCTCATGGAAATCTCACAAAACAGAGCTGATACGCTGCTTGAATGTCTCTGCCACAGAGTCACGCAAACCACACAAACCAGCGAGTGAAGCAACTTGGTACCAGCTTCCCAGCTGTTCCCGAGTAATATGACCCCTGAAGAAGCATGTGAGTGCGTAACGCAAAACGCGTTGAGGTCGTAACTACATTTTCATACGTCATCACGCAATGTGTGTTTTCAGCTACTGGGCCGATCAGCTGTTGCTAGTCTCCTACGCGAGTAGCTGAGCGCATGCGCAGCTGCTATTTACATCATTGGACTCTAAGCTCTCACTTGGACTCTGTGGATCTCACTATTACTATTTTAAATGTAAGTTCATGTATTTGTGTGTTTTATATTACTCTTATTACCATAAATTTCTGGTGTGCGGTGTCTTTTTTTTGTTTTTGTAAAAATAAATTATTTCAAACATTTTTATTGTTTTCTGACAGGGGTACATGCACATCACATGGTCGTTTATACACAGTAAACGTAATTAACACACACATTTAAAAGTGAACAACCCGTAACATCTCAGGGTTGATTGATCGGGTACGGGCGATCTGCCCCTAGTATTTTGTAACCTCTATGCATTTAGAGTGCATTATGTAGGTCCCGTCTGGGAGTATTGACAGTTTTAGGAGGATCTTAGATCAGACCCTTTAGATTAGTAATGTAAAGGACAGACAGAGATAGAGGGGGAAAAGAGGGAAGAGCAGAAGAGGGGGGGAGGGAAGGGATAGGAACATTTTTGTAATTTTAAAGATTCCGTTGGAATATTCTGTGGGAGAATGGAGCTCCCCTGTGAGACACATGCAGCAAAGAAGTGGATCTTTTGAAAACTACTTTCCATTTTGAATACCTTGTTGGACAGTCAGCACGATTGAAACTTTTCTTGTTTCATTAGTTATAGGTAGTATAGATTGGGTACAATAAAAATGTTAATACATTCAAGTGTTTGTTGTTATAATGCATAATCATCCTGCATACAAAACCATAAGCCTACACTTTAAAAAAAAGTAATGTTCCTTTGGTGTAATAAAAAGCTGCCTTGGCATCAAGGATTTGTGTATACAACTTAACCCCGTTATAGGCCGGTCCTCGAGGGCCACCTCTGTTTTTTAAATTTTTTTTTTTGTGGTGGTACCGTGTCCGCCGGAGGGGGAAAGCTGAGAACTCTCCCAGCGTTCCCAGACCCGGTGGGGCAGCGGCAACAGCACACAGCACTTAACCGGCATCTGGCAGCTCTTCTCCCTGACTCTGCTTCTGCTTCCGTCTTGCGAGAGCAAACTCCCTTAAAGTGACAGTGTGTCTCTGTGTGTGTGTGTGTGTGTTTGACTGTGTGTGCAGTGTGCTGTGTGTGTGTGTGCTGAGTGCATGCAGTGTGCTGTGAGTGTGTGCAGTGTGTGCAGTGTGTGCGCGGTGTGTGTGCAAAAAAAAAACTTTAAAAAAAAAAATCGGGGTCTACGCTCAAACCGCGTTATAGCGGATCGCGCTATAACGGGGTTGAGCTGTATGTACAAAATGTGTCCACTGTTTAATGAAACCTCCAGCTTTATTTATTACCCTATGCAGATGTAGCAGACGTTATTGCACCTGTTAAATAATGCACCAGTATTAACAGTAGTGTTGAAAACAATGGTTAAGAAGGTGGCACACGTGTTTTATATTTTGTGTTAACGCACTCAGGGGTAAGGTCTGTTTCATCTGTATTTAAATATTTAATATACAGTATTGACATGTAAAGCATTGTATTGACCCTCTTGGTACCCTTTGGATGCAATGTCACTTCAAAGATGCAGTTACTGTACATGTTCGCGAGTGCAGGAGGGGCTATACTGTTTTAAACTTTGCACACAATCATATACTAGAATACAATCGTATTTTTCAAGGAATAATAAACACTTTGCTTGCACTTAGTGATTTGTCACGCAATGTGGGCGTCCTTTTCCATTCTGTCAGATTGAATTGTTCCCTAGTAAAACTAGCTTAAAAGCCTTGATGTAGGCACTACATCATGAGGCATAGATTTGTTCAGAACGAAGAAACCGGAGCACAGCCAGAAAAAAAAAACGTGCCGTTTAGGACAGAGGACCGTTTAAAAAATGTATTAGCTTCCCCAAGACTGCTCCACATGTTTAACGCGATCTTAGCAGGAGCCCCAATCCCCGGAGAGATGCTTCGGGCGTCTATTTCACTAATTCATAAATCAGGCAAAGATCCCCTGGAATGCAAAAGCTATAGACCAATTTCCCTGATCAATACTGATATCAAAATAT
Organism: Ascaphus truei; assembly: GCA_036426205.1. Lineage (NCBI taxonomy): Eukaryota > Metazoa > Chordata > Amphibia > Anura > Ascaphidae > Ascaphus > Ascaphus truei. Next base: position 18,609 of record WSYH01010586.1, on the reverse strand, counting down.
ACGCCAAGCTTTTGGCCAATAGACTAAGTCAGATCCTGCCCAAATTGATACATCCAGATCAAGTCGGATTTATTAAAGGTAGACAAGCAGCGGATAACACCCGACGAATCATTGATCTGATAGAATTGGCTAACAAAGGAAAATCACAAAATATGATAAGTCTGGATGCAGAAAAAGCATTTGACAGGATCGACTGGCCATATTTAAAGGAGACGCTCGGGGCATTTGGATTCGGAGATAGTGAGTAAAGCAATTATAGCACTTTACTCAGGTCCTACTGCTAGGGTCATACACCAGGGCTTTCCATCTGCCCAATTCCAAATTAAAAGCGGCACGTGACAGGGGTGCCCGTTATCCCCCCTCCTGTTTGCCCTCTGTATGGAACCCCTAGCAGCGCAGATACGTGGCTGTCCAGACATAGTAGGGGTAGATATTTGCTCACAATCCCACAAAACAGCTCTATATGCTGACAACATTCTATTATTATTATCACGGCCCCTCACCTCCCTGCCAAACCTCTTCAACTTGCTAGACAATTTACTAAAATATCTGGATTCAAAATCAACCAATCTAAATCGGAAGCTCTTAACATCAGCCTCCCCGGGGAGGTTGAAAAGCTACTAAAGCTTAATTTTGATTTTAATTGGAAACAGAACCAGATTAAGTACTTGGGAGTCCATATTACCAGAGTCGTCAGAGACATTTATAAGGCAAATTATCCCCCCCTAATTCAATCTCTAAAAGCTGACATCTTAAAGTGGTCCTCCCACAGAATCTCTTGGATAGGCAGGATACAAAGTATCAAAATGAATCTCCTCCCCCGCATCCTTTACCTATTCCAAACGTTACCGGTGCCACTGAGACTGAAAGACCTACTCTCGCTTCAGTCTGATATCTCCAAGTTTATCTGGGGCGGCAAAAAACCACGAGTAAACAAACTAATTATGAAGAGACCCCCTGCTGCAGGGGGCTTAGCGGTACCTTGCCTGTGGTCCTACTACAAAGCGGCGCAATTAAGCCAAATTGTTCAATGGCATTCCAACCCTGCATTGAAAAGATGGGTGGATCTAGAAAGGGCAATTTGCGCCCCAATAGAGCTGAAATCCTTGATTTGGCTCCCCAGAACAGCACGCTCAGGTGCTGACATGCCGCTTTCCTCTGTGACTAACTCGCTGACAATATGGAATGCATAAAAGCACAGTCACTCCCTTACCACTAAAAATTCCCTGATGTCCCCCCTTTGGGGGAACTCCGACTTTGCTCCGGGCTTGCAGTACAATAGTACCTCTAATTGGATAAAGGCCGGTTATATGCGCCTCAGGGATCTGGAGGGAAATGGTAAAAAAATGAAATCATTCGAACATATTAGATCTGAAAAGAATATTCCCCACTCTGAATTTTTCAAATACCTCCAGGTCCGAGAGTTTTATAATAAATTAGCCCCTTACCCAGCACTGACTAAATTTGAAAAGCTCTGTCTGGCAGAGTCGGAACTCACATCGCAGTTATACGGGGAGGTGGTCGGTTCTGATGACCCCGAGCAGAGACACCCGAGATACAGATCCCAGTGGGAGTCCGACCTAGGAGAATCCCTAGAAGACGAGGACTGGAACAAAATCTATCTGGCAGCTGCCAAAAGCTCAATTTGCGCCACACTTAAGGAGAATGCATATAAGGTCCTAATGAGATGGTACCACACCCCGCTAAAATTATCAAGGTATGTGCCGGGACTCTCCCCGCTGTGCCCTCGACAGTGTGCAGAGTCGGCCGACCTGTTACATATGCTGTGGTCCTGCCCACGGATCGCCCCTCTATGGGAAGAAATTCGAGATTGGACTCAGAGGATCTTGGGCCTCCCGATTCCTCTAGACCCATGGCTGTTCTTGTTGAACAGACCACAAGAAGGGCTCTCAAGAGCAAGCAATAAACTAATTGGGCATCTTGCCCTAGCGACCCGGTGCGAGATCACAGCAGTATGGAAACTTAATGAAACCCCATCCATCCCCAAGATTCGAAACAGGATTTGGTTTGTCTGCCAGATGGAAAAGTTAACGAGTCTGGTTAATGACACTGGCATCAACTATCTAAAAATCTGGATACCTTGGATAGCCCAAACAGACATCCCCGGGGTGGAGCGCGACACAATATGGCATTAAAAGTTCGAGGTGCATTCTCCTTCGGTGGGTAAAGACCTTATTCCACTTCCTCACAGAGGCCTCAGGTGCCACGTTCAACTAGACAAAAAGGATCCTCGATAACAATGATGTGAAGATGGGCTCCAATAAACAGTCTTCAGAAACTCCATCCGTAACCCTATCATCCCACCCCCCCCCTCCTCCTATCAGCAGTCCCACCCCTACCATCCTTCTCTCTCCTGTGTCACCTCCCCCACCCATCACCCGGTAAATTGTTATGTATGATATTCAAATACTCAAACGGCTTACCCACCGAGAATTTGGTGTTGTCTGAGTCAGTCTTGTCTTGTGTTTTCTTGTCGTCACCCCTAGTGCAATATATCACTTCTACATTTTTGCTGAATTTTATTCTAATTGCTTATATCAGTGTCATTTTATACTTTGTTCCTGTACCTTACCTCAATAAAAATACAAGTTATAAAAAAAATAAAAAATGTATTAGCTTAAAAACATATACAAAAAAAAGTCCTGACAGGTCCTCTAACGTGTTTCACGCACAGGGCAAGCATTAGCTTATAAGGGCTCCATGTAACAATGGTTTTTCAGACAAAAAGTGACACTCATTTGCATGTCATTTCCCAGAATCCCTTGCTGCAGTGGAAGCACTGTATGCTGGGGGTAATGGTGAAAGGCAGGGTTGCAGACCTGCCTAAGACATGTGAATGTGCTCAGTGATCTTTTTATTTGCTATATGCAATACGGTGGAGGTTTTTTGTTGCCTTTTTCACCCACCATAACTTAAAGTATGTATGTATGTATGTATGTATGTATGTATGTAGTAAAACGTTGTCAACCCCAGAAGAGTAAACAAAGAACAGCACTCAAGTGGTAATAATGCAAAGAAAAACCTGTATTAGAGATGGTATACAAGCACACTTAGTCCAACGTTTCGGTCCAGAAAGGACCTTCCTCAGGGGAGTGCTGAGCACCAGGTCCACTTAGTGGCCGTCTTTTTGGGTGCTGGCTGCAGTCCATTGGTGAAGGTCAAAAGAATAGGTTAGAGAGGAAGCAGGAAGCCCAAGGGAGAGGGGTCATCAATATGGCAGTTGAAGTCCCCAAAAAGACTCCTGGTTCTCCTTTCTCTCCTCAAAGTGAGAGAGACACTGAAGGGGGGTGACTAGAAGTAGGTGGAAATAGATGACCACCACATGGAAAGGGAAAGGAGAAAAAAGCTGGACAGTGTGAACCTCTAAGTAAGAAAAGGAAAGAGGGAGGAATAGGAAAGGTTCAGTAACGGTAAATAGTAGAGAAGAGCAGCCCCACGCCTCCTCCCCTGCCATCAGGGTGAGGTATGTGGAAGAAAGGCCAGCATAAGAGAGGGCAGCTTCTAGTGGTTGTGTGTGGGGTGTCTGTTATCTTGGCAACAATTGAATTCTTGTAACTTTGAGCTAATAAGAAAACTTGAATATAGGGACAATTGTGTTTAAGTAAATAAAAATATAATTGTACACCAAACTTTTTTCTCTTTCTATTTTTTTACTTCAGGTGATGCAAGACTGCGGCCAGAAGCTAAGACAAGACTCTTGACATACATAGAGGAAGAGCCTCATGATGCGAATGGTTATTTTAATTTGGGTATGCTGGCCATGGATGAAAAAAAAGATTTTGAAGCGGAAGCATGGATGAAAAAAGCCATCCAGCTTCAACCTGGCTTCAGAAGTGCCCTCTTCAATTTGGCCCTCCTGTATTCCCAGACTGCGAGGGAACTGGTGGCCCTACCAGCCCTAGACGAACTACTGCGATACTACCCAGACCACACTAAAGGCCTTATACTGAAGGGGGACATTCTGATGAATCAGAAGAAAGATATTAAAGGAGCGAAAAAATGTTTTGAAAAAATTGTAGAAATGGATCCCAATAATGTGCAAGGGAAGCACAATCTGTGTGTGGTTTATTTTGAGCAGCGAGACTTGTTGAGAGCCGAGAAGTGTCTAGTTGAGACTCTGGCTTTAGCCCCACATGAGGAGTATATACAGCGACATCTAAGTATAGTGCGCAGTAAAATTATGTCTCTTAATTCCGTGGGGCAATCTGTTCTTCCAGCAACTGGTGCTTCACCTGTGCCGAAAGAACAAGAAAAGGAGGAGGAAGACAAAGGGAAAAAAAAAACTCCGTTTGAAAAACTGAAGGAAGAAATAGAAGTACCAAAAAATAGCCCACCCACAAAACGAAAAAACAAAGTGCATACAAAATCTAAAAAAAGCCAACCAGAGACAAATACTGACAAAGAAATAAAAAAGAAATCAACAAAAGAAATCAAAGACATTGAAAATAAAAGAGTTGCTGCTTTGAAGCGATTAGAAGAGATAGAGCGTATATTAAGTGGCGAACAATCTGTAGAAGATCAGTCAAAATGAAGATCGGGTGGGGGTGAAACATTTTTTTTATTCTATCATGCATACAAGGTTACTCGGCACATCTGGGTTTTAATCATGAAAGGAAGTAAATTGAGCAGATCCGCATGTACCTGTAGGTATCAAAGACTGTAACGGAGTCTGAATTATAGAATGATTTGCCTACTGTGAGAATAAGAACTGGTACTAATGAACTTTAAAGAACGAAATACTTTTTTTTTTTTTTTTTTGTAATTTACAATAAGGAATAACCGCATAATATCTGTAATCAAGAACAGGATTTTGTTTTCTTATCTTCTGTGTCTCTCATTGATCTTTCACCGGTGTCCATTTCTAATTAGTAGCAAATTTTTGTTCTGGTTTTTTTTTTTGTTTGTTTTTTTTTTTGTATTTGGTACCATGAGCACAAAGAAAAAATGTAAACTAAAAAGAAATTGGGCTCTATACTTTCTTTGTAATTATTAACTTTCAACATGTTGAATATATTTGATTTACTTTAGGATAATGGGGGATGGGGGCTGTGTGTGTCGGAGACATACTCTAACTTTTACAATTCAATAGTTGATTTTCTAAAGGTTGCTACCAGGTGACAACTCTTGAAGTGACTGACATAAGAAAGCAAACTGCCAGCAACCTCATCTTAGTGCAACAATTTATTTTCATGGGTTGAACTTCACAGAAACATTAATTGTAATAGCAATTTGTTTGCTGCAAGATTTTAAATTGCACTCAAGGTGGTGGTCTCCCCCTCCCCCCATCCAATATGAGAAACTTTCTTTACTACACTTAATATAGTAGAACAAATATTTGTCCATAATATGTGAAACAGAAATATAAGGGGTATTGTTCTTCATCAGGTTTATAAAAAAAAAAATTTTTAATGGTTTTTACCAATGTATCTTAAAACCAATGTAGTGACATGATTGGTAGGGTAGATATTCATTATTAATACCGTTGACATTCTTTCACTTCCCTTCGCTGCAGACCGTTTTATTTTTGTTCTGTCTAATATGCTGATCATTCTCCCCTTCTACAGACAATGTGCTCTTCCTTTTTCCTTTACATTTCTCTAACGATTATGATCTATGTATTATACAATTCTGGTGAGATTTTGAGGCCATGACGAATTGTGCAGGAATTAAGGAAATTTGATTGTTGCTGGAAGAAAGTGAAAACATATTTATTTTCAAAAATACATAATAAAATAAATAAAATATTAAGCCAATTAATACGTTGTTCAAAGTATGTAAGACTTGCCAATGGAGTAGACTTCTTGCAGGGAGCTGCTTTCTATTGCAGTAAATTACTTGAATTAAAAGCACTATGGAATCACAATGAACAAGTTGAATATTTCTGGGTAAGAGAGAACTATATGGAGTGAAGAATTGAAGACCCTGATCCTAATTCGTAAAATAATGTTATTACAGTATATGGTCTCTGAAATCACTGTCTGTTTCTTTTGTGAAGTGATCCTAATCACAAGCTAAGAATGATTAAATTATGTAATCTTTTATAAACCAATATGTAACCAATGTAATTTTATTGATTACCCGCTTATGGAAATCTGTGTTTTTGTTTGTGCGTACACTGGGCAAAAGGTGGCACTGTGTGCTCATTTGCATGTCATTTCCCAGAATCCCTTGCTGCAGTGGAAGTGCTGTGTGCTGGGTGAAAGGTGGGGTTGCAAACCTGTCTAAGACATGCAAATGAGCATACAGTAATATTTCCATTTGCTATATGCTTTGCTGTGGAGGGTTTTTGTCACTTTTTTTACCCACCATAACGTGTGTGTGTTGGGTTTTTTTTTCCACTTATTAGGCACTATGTATATTATTATACATCATATTATTTAACAATTGTTTAGTACATTTTATATCTGGTGTGTGCTACTATATATTTATTCTTGTTTTTCACCAACCATTTAGTAGCAGCCTTTGCCTTTTTTAGTATTATATCAGTGATAGGTTGTACTGTATTCACTTTAATAGTATGATGAAATCAGCTAAAGAAAGGATCACTAGAAGAAGTGGCTTTGTTTCCACTTTGGGAGGAGCTACTATCCCACACCTTGAGGAAAATGTTATCAAAAATATTTTTTATAATTTGGAGAAACTTAAGGAAGAAATTAGTCATTGGTAAGATGCTCATTCCTTACAACATGATATAGACAATAAAATTGTCCCCAGAGGTTTGAGGATTACTAAAGCATCCACCTTTTGAGACACATTCTGAGTTCTCTAGAAATTGAAACAATAATTTGGATAATTGTTCCTTTGCTTTGATGAATCTTTGAGTTGAATTCGGAGGGTAAATTATAACATTGGAGACGGAAATAGAATCGTTACAATCTGTTCTTAAACCCCATTTTGAGAATAAAGATTTTCTTCATTTTGACGATATGACCAATAAAAGGTAGAGACATTTGAAAGATAACTCATTGAAAGAGAGCGCAATAAATAAAATCGTGATAATGAAGAACAGTCTATATTGGAGAGGCTCTCCGGCACCTGCGGGACACTACGTTTCCATGTTGGCTTTATTTTTGTTAAATAAATCATGACACGGTGTAATATGTCTTGTGTTGTTGTTCATCTGAGGTTGTATTTACCTAATTTTAAGACTTGCTAAGGAACAGATTGTTATTATGTCCTGATATGTTAAACCATAGAATTCAAAGAGGGTGTGCTTTCTTTTTCACACAACTGTAAGTATAGTCCTTGGACCACCAGTGTGGGCCTCAAATACCTTCAAAATTCATATCAATTTGCGGTCTCGTACAGCCAGTAACTTTTTCAGTTCTAGCATATCCATTATGAAGACTGCTTTTTAGATTCAGGTCCAGTGTTTTGTGAACGATACAGTATGTACAGTACATTCAAAAATACATTATTTAACACACATAAAAAGAAAGTAAAGTGATTCTAGCACCAGCATTTAGGATAGATTGAATGGGGAGATAGATGAGAGGTGAGATGCAGGCAGGCCAGACAGGAGAAGGTTACAACAGCCGAGATGGGAGATAATGCTTTAGAGTTTAGCAGTAGGGGGACACTGGAAAGGGTGTATCTTTGCAATGTTACAGAGGTAAAAATAGATTTTAGCTACATTGTGAATATGAGAGGAGAATGAGGAGTCAAATGTGACCATTGGGCAGCGTGCTTGTGATACTGGATATATGCTAGTACTGCCAACAGTAATGTGAAAATGGGCAGTAGGGACAAGCTTGGGAGGAAATCTGAGAAGTTCTCTTTTTGACATGTTAATTTTGAGTCAGCGGAGAGACATTCTGGGACATTTGTCTGTACAGCAGGTGTAAGATCAGGGGTTGAAAGGTAAATTAGTGTGTCATCAGCATAGAGGGGATATTTAAACCCTAGGAATGTGATAGAGAGAGGGTGAAAAGCGAAGATGTCCCAGGACCGATCCCTGGGGTACACCCACTGAGATTGACAGAGGAGTCAGAGGTGGTGTTGGAAAACGAGGCACAAAGTAAGAGGTAAGAGGAAATCCAGGATAGATCTGTTATGGATAGCAAGTGAATGGAGAATGTGAAGGAGCAGAGGGTGGTCCACCATATTAAAGGCTACAGAGAGGTCGAGTAATATGAGCAAAGTGTAGTGACTTTTGTCTTTTACAGCATGGAGGTCATTAATTTTGTAAGAGCTGTTTCAGGGGAGTGGCAGTGCGGAAGCCAGATTGGAATGGAGCTAGGAGAGGGTAGGTGATAAGAAAATGGAGCAAACGAGAGAATACAAGGCATTCATGGAGTTCAGAGGGATATGGCAGGAGGGAGACAGGGTGATCATTAGAGAGAGAGTTTGGGTCAAGCTTGTTATTTTTGAGTACGGGTATAACTGGAGGAAAATCCCTGGACCTGGGGGAAAAGAGATCATACCAGAGCCATAAATATAGACAAACATATGCAGTCATGCAGATACTTAAGGCTAAAGCTACGTAGACTGAGCTGTAAGAACTTTTACACAGTAAACAGTATTTTCATTTACATATGTTTAGTTTACAAAAAACTTGGCAATATGTTTTTTATTATTGCCTGTTATAGTGTATACATAAGATGAATGTTATAAGTCATCTGTCTGAAACATCCTGGATGACTGCTGACAGGAAGTGATGTCATCTTGTGTAAAGCTATCACAGACATCTTGCTTCCTGGCAAATCCTGCCCTTTCTTCCCTGACAGAAAGTAAACCTCTCTCTGGCTTTTAAATAGCAGACATTTGCCCTTGGACTTTGCTCATGCAAAGTACTTGTTACCTTGTCCTGTCAGCTATGCTTTGCCTGCTGCCTGGAACTGAACCTGACTACCCCTTGCCTGCTGCCCACCTCTACCTTGGAACCGGTCCTGACTGCCCTTTGCCTGCCGCCTGCTTCGACCCCAGAGCCATACCTGACTACCCCAGCATCCCAAGCCTTTGATCCCACGCCAAGGTTGGTGTATTACTCCCTACCTCTGCCCTGCGGGTCCGTATCCTGTCTTACAGTCGGCAACGTTACATATGTGCTGAAAAAGTGGGGCAGAATGCTCCGTTTCCTACCCTATTATTTTCTCTTCTAAAATTGTTTTTGAAAAGTTTTATCCACAACTGTGTATTAGAATCACCCCCAGTTACAAGTATAGTTATGGATAAATGTATATGTATACTCCCCCAGTGCTCGGGGGGATGGTTGGTCGGTGCCACTTAATTACCTTCTCTAGCACTTGTATCTGGGGGGAAAAGCCATTGCGTGGCAGGCAATACTTGCAGACCATTCTGGGAGGATAATATTTTCTGGAAGAAATGGAGGATCACATTTAAAGATCTCTTTATTGTTTTATTTGTATACGTTACTGTTTGAATGTATTTGTGTTTTTTGTAATGCAGTCCAATGTCATCATTACAAAATGTGCAGAAATTAGAGTAATGTGTAATGATGTCCTGAGTCCAGAGGGTGGGGAACCATTAGATATGCCAGCATATGGGTTTCCTGTTATCTAAATTAAATATGTTGCATAAAATAGTGTCATTGAATGAATATAAAGGGACTAAACTCTTCTGCTGAAATAAAATTGGCTCTAATGAAGTAAAAAAAAAAAAAAGCAAGGATCAGGTTATTTTTTTTTATGCAGGAGATTTTTATTGTGTGGGGGAGGAACCAAAACTGTTAGACAAACCATTAACCCATGCTTACTTTAATTTCTCTAGGACCAAGAAAAATGAAGTGGAAATTGTATTGCATAAGAATTACAAGATTATATATATATATATTTATATATATATTCCTTGTGAAATGGAAATATAAGGAACAAAAAATTACCTTTGCAACATTCATGCGTTAAACACTGGCCAGATAGATATTTTGAAGAATGTACAAAAGCAAATAAACATTCAGACACTGGGCGGTATTCCTAAAGGGTGACTCTAATATGGCGCTTAATTCAATGATTGAAACTTCTAGTCAGTGTACTCAATTCCGCAAAAGATATCTCAGATGCTTTAAAACAGCCCTGATCCAAATTACATCAATACACAAGGTGAGCTATGAGCTATGGCAAGGACTACACGTTCTCACAGCCACATAATAATTATTCAAGCATTTATTACATCTTTATGGATCAATGTAATTTTAAATCAATTTAATAAGACAATATTGGCAATATTACGTGGACAGATCACGCCCCAGTAGAATTTGTGATAAAATTAAGGGCCAAAGGTTCAAATTCCAAGGGTGGTCATGGAAGCTAAATGAGTCCATATTGAAAGAGCAATACTACTCTAAAAGTCATAGAAACATTAGAGAATTACTTCAGGTAAAATTACGTGGATGGAATAGCCTCAGACACACTATGAGCTGTTGATAAGAGTGTGATCAGGGGGGTTCTGCTCGAGCAGGCATCCATTAAAAAGAACATAAGAGACAGAGATGTTGGATCTAAGCAAGCAAATCCAGGTATTTGATGTAAACCATAAATGCACAGCTGATAATGTGGTACTTTGAGTTGATCAAAACTAGAGTCAAATATAATCTGCTAACATCACATAGAGGTGAGAAATCCTTATTGTGGTTATAACAAAAATTCTACGAGAAGAGCAATAAAATAGATACAATTATAACTAGTAGACTTAAAGGTTAACAGAATCATTTCAATATAAACAAAATAAGGGATGAATTCAGGAAATTCTATGAGAAATTATACAATCTGGATTTGACCCAAAAGATAGACACGGCTCAACATGAAACAGCCATTAATACATTTTTAGACGAAGTGAAACTCTACACTGGATGCATAGTTAAGGTTAACCTTGGAAGCAACCATTACAATAAAATAAATAGGGTAATAAAGGGTCTGCCTGCTAGGAAGAGGCCAGGCCCAGACGAGTTTCTTCACAGTTGTTCTAAAATGTATGATCAAATATTGTTGCTGAGAGAAACAGTCTTTATAGCAAAACATTTGAGGTTTGCATCACAGTCATGCCAAAATCTGGGAAAGATAACTGGAATTCTGTGAGTTACAGACCAATATAGCTTATTAATGTAGATATTAGTCCGGTTCCTACTGGGCCTAATAAATTTAGATTAAGCAGGCATCATACCTGGGCGAGATGCCAAGGACAACACTAGACAAATCTTAAATATTATACCTCACAGCCAAAATCCCTGCCATGATACTGTCCTTAAATGCAGCGAAAGCATTCAACAGGGTCCCCTGGGAGTACATGTTTAGGCTAATGTGGCATATGGGTTTTGGGGACTTCATGTAATATGTTTAAGCATTATACATTAATCCCATGGCTAGGATCAAGCTCAATGGGCAGACATCAAATACTTTCCAAATATCCAATGGAACTCGTCAAGGGTCCCTGCTATCCCTGCTGACTTTTGCTATGGTCATGGAGCCCCCGGCCCCAGCAATTAGGGAACACCGAGATATCTCAGGAATAAGGATGATGTCCTCCCTGTGATCATGAAGTCCCATAGTGACAGAGCTATTGGAAGAATTTGGGAAGGTTCCTAATTTAAAGGTTAATCGATTGAAATCCAAAGGATTGAGAATTTAGCCTACCAGGCCAATGGTTGGTCAACTGAAAGATAGCTTCCCTTTTGAATGCAATGTGAGTTCCATCAAATACTTGGGTATCCATCTCAAACTACACCCCTCTTGAAATGAGTATAGGTAATTGTAAGGGTTCCAGTCTAGGGTTTGACTGGAACTCACCCTTACATGGCTGTAGAGGTTTCTGGCAAACCTCTCCCTGAACTGAGTGATTGGCTGCAGCTGTTGCTGGACTTAAGTTGCAGCTTGCCTTGTTGCTGCCTGTTGTGCAGCTCTGCAACTATTGTGTCTCCTTGCCATTTAGGGTCAGCCTCTTCCACCAGGAAAGGGCTGAGTATAATTCATTGTAACCTGTGCTTGTCACTAGCACCTCTGCTTTGCCTAGCCTGTGGCTATTCTGTGCTGAATCCCTGCGCTGAAGCTTTCTCAGTTCCTTAGGCCTTCACTGGGCTGAAGCCTCGGTTCCTGAGGCCTTCCGTGTGCTGAAACCCCTGCGCTGAAACCTTCACCATTCCTGAGGTGTTCCCTGTGCTGAAGCTTTCTCTTTTTCCTGAGGCTACCCTGCCTTCCCTGTTTGCTGAGGACCTCCCTGGTACTGACCACAGTCTGTGACCCCGACCATCGCTCCTGTGTCACCAGCCTTGACCCCAGCTTGGATATCGACTATGCTGCTCTCTTCAACTCTAACCTAGCTACCCACGACTACGGAATCCGCAATCCGTACTCGGCCACGGCTCCAGGTCGGTGTACCATATCCCCACCCCGGCCCTGCAGTCCGGTCCTGGTTTGTGGCGAGCCCATCCGTTACAGTAAGGACTTAAAACTGTGGAAAACGCAAATTATATCCTGTATTGGAAGAATCAACAGTGTCAAAATGAAGGTCTTACCCAAAGTGTACAATGTGTTTCAAATTATCCCCATTCAGGTGCCAAACTGTAACTCGTGCACGTCACAAATGGGATGGAACAACGAAGCCGAGGTGGGAATATTCATACACCAACATGAAGCCTTGAAGCCATGTGAGACTCATCGTTGTTCGTAGTTGGGTCAGCATAGGAGAGAGCAGAGTAGTAGGGGAGAAAGCCGAGGTCGAGGAGTGGAGAGGTTGGGGTCACTAGCCGTGGTCGAGGATTGGAGAAATCAGCGGGTTCAAACTAAGGTGAAGTGAGACAGTGCTTGCGACCAGCACACGTCACGAGAGATGCTCAGCCAACTTCCCGGTAGAAGAGGCTGAGCCTAAATGGCAGGGGGAGCCAATCGGGCGCAGAGCTGCACAGCAGGCAGGAACAAGGCTAGAGCCAATCAGGTGATCCGAGCTTGACGGGCAGAGCCTGCGTCCGGTCCTCACACAAACACTTCCTCGCATGTTTCCAGCGCAGGATCTGTAAATTCATCTGGGAATATAAAAAACCCAGAACCAACTTGAGTACACTGTATGAATAGAAATCACAGGGAGGGCTGGGTCTGTCACATTTTAATAAATATTCTCTCTAAACCCAGATAAACTCCCTCTTTGATGTCACTGAAGCCAAAGCAAGCAATGGGTTGGAACAGAGAGAGTATTCTGGATGGAATTAGAAATAGGAGCAACTACATGGCTATGGAGAAATCATCTGCCCAAATATCTACTGTATATGAACATTCCAATATTTAAGCAACTTTGAAATTGTGGGATGAAATAAGCATCAAGAACCATTACTACCTTATTTTCCCCATTAGCCACAATTTACTGTACTGTAACTCAGAATTCCCATCAGGAATGTAAATTCAAAGTTTGGTAACTGGAAAGCCGCGGATATGACTACATTTACCGATCTGGTATTCATTTATAAGATTAGTACGTTTGAGTATTTTCAAGACAAGTTTTGCTTTCAGGAAGCCTAGATATGGTAATATACACAATTAGTGAATTATACCCAGTCCCGTAGCTACAAAAACCAGAGTAATCGGGCACAAGTCTCAATTTGAGTATGTTTTCTTGAAACTCTGGTTTGGGAGTATAATATACTTTATCACACATTTTCAAGGAGATCTCTAATGAAAACGTGATAGACAAACCGGGCTATGCCCAGGCATGGGAAAAGAATATTGGGCTTAAGCTGTCTCTTAATGACTGGTCCGGCATATGGAAGATAGCATACACATTAACAATCTGAATACTTGAAAACACATATAAGATATAATTCAGGTAGTGTTATACCCCCCAGAAACTGCATAAGTACTTCCCGAATATTTCTAGTATGTGCTGGAGACGTTGTAGGAGTCAGGGTTCAATTCTGGACATATGGTGGAAGTGCCCGGTAGTCCAGGATTCTGTATTAATATAATTGATTATGTGCATAGGATTACAGGAGTTTCCATACCATTGGACCCAAGCATACTATAACTTCACAGAGACGGAATACTAGGTTGTTGGCTTAAAAACTTGCTTTTCTTGCATTTACTAAATGTGACAAGATTTACGATAGAGGCCATGTGGAAGAAAACACGTGTTCCTTTCATATACCACTGCTTGTTCAGAGTATGGGAGGTGATGGATTTAGAGAAAACTACACATGCCATTAAAGACTTCTCGATAAATTTTGATGAGGCCTAGAAAATCAGAACTGCCTATATGGAAAAACAAATAAAAGGAGAAAGTGCTTAGATCAACTAATATAGTCACAAAAGGATTACTTGATCAAGATATATAGTGTGAGTGGAAAATAGAAACAATTTATGTAGAGGTATGAAACGAACTGCCCAAATTTATTGATTATGTTTCTATTACGTGATGTTTTTGATTTTCATATTTCCCTTGGTTCGGTCCTATAAATATTTATTTATTTTTTCAAATAGGCATACATTTGTAAAGTTTTTTTGTGTGTTAATGTTGTCATACTATTGTAGAAATATGTAATCTTACTTTGCTATGTTTTCTCATGATATTCCTTAAAAATGTTGTGAAGACTTTAAATATATGTAATTTGAAATCTGACGATTCAAAAAATTTAACAAAACACACAAAATCCCAGCAAGTTCTTTTTGGGAACCCCTGAGCCCCCACTATATACCTCTACATGTATATACACGCCCGTGGCGAGTGGATTTAGGCCGCTGGCGAGCAGTGCTGCGGCTCTAGGAATTCCCCATGCAATTTTCCCTGCTCGCACTATGTGATCCCATTATTTGGCTCCTTCCGTACCTGCAATGGCCGCACGGCGTCAGGTGCCATGTTGCCATGCCAACATGACGCTCGTGACGTCACACGGCGTCAAGGAGCTGAGGCACACGAGCCGAGCCACCATTGGAGCCTGGCGCCAGCATGTCCCATCTGCCGCCCCCGTGTGTCCCTTCTCCCACCCGGCTGGCCGCATCTCCCTCCCGGCTGGCCGCATCTCCCGCCCGAGCTCCAGCACCGTCCGCATCTCCCGCCCGAGCTTCAGCACCGCCCGCATCTCCCGCCCGACCTCACTCACCTCACACTCGGCTTCCCAGCCTCCCGCACGACCTACCGCACCGGCTGCCTGACCAACAACACCTCCCACCTGGCTAGATGAACTGCTGCACAGGTGGGCCCCTCCTTTCAATGAATACCCTGTCTGTGAGGTGTGTGTCTGTGTGTGTTTGTGTGTGTGTCTCTCTGTGTGAGTGTGTTTCTCTGTGTGAGTGTGTCTGTGTGTGAGTGTGTCTCTGTGTGTGAGTGTGTCTCTGTGTGTGTCTGTCTGTGTGTGAGTGTCTGTCTATGTGTGAGTGTGTCTCTGTGTGTGTGTGTGTGTGTGTGTGTGTGTGTGTCTCTGTGTGTGTGTCTCTGTGTGTGTGTGTGTGTCTCTGTGTGTTTGTGTGTCTCTGTGTGTGTGTGTGTCTCTGTGTGTGAGGGTGTCTCTGTGTGTGAGTGTCTCTGTGTATGAGTGTGTCTCTGTGTGTGTGTGTGTGTGTGTGTGTGTCTCTGTGTGTGTGAGTGTTTCTCTGTGTGTGTGAGTGTGTCTCTGTGTGTGTGTGTGTCTGTCTCCCTGTCTCCGTCGCCCTCTCCCTGATGCCCTCTCCCTGTCGCCCTCTCCCTGTCCCTGCCTGTCTCTCTGTCTGTCTCCCTGTCTGTCTGTCTACCTCTCCCTGTCTCTGTCTACCTCTCCCTGTCTCTGTCTACCTCTCCCTGTCTCTCTCTGTCTCTGTGTGTCTCTCACCCACTCTCTCTCTCACCCACTCTCTCTCACCCACTCTCTCTCACCCACTCTCTCACCCACTCTCTCTCTCACCCACTCTCTCTCTCACCCACTCTCTCTCTCTCAACCATTCTCTCTCACACCCATTCTCTCTCTCACACCCATTCTCTCTCACCCATTCTCTCTCTCACCCATTCTCTCTCTCACCCATTCTCTCTCTCTCACCCACTCTCTCTCTCTCACCCACTCTCTCTCTCACTCTCTCTCGCCTCCTCTCGCTCTCTCTCTCACCGTCTCTCTCTCACTGTCTCTCTCACCCACTCTCTCTCACCCACTCTCACCCACTCTCACCTACTCTCTCTCTCACCCACTCTCTCTCGTCCTCTCTCTCTCTCACCTCCTCTCTCTCTCTCTCACCTTTTTCTCTCTCTCACAACTCCTCTCTCTCTCTCTCACACACACCTCTCTCTCTCTCACTCACCCTCTCTCTTTCATGTCTCTCTCACCCACTCTCTCTCACCCTCTCTCTCTCTCACCCTCTCTCTCTCTCACCCACTCTCTCTCACCCACTCTCTCTCTCACCCACTCTCTCACCCACTCTCTCTCTCACCCACTCTCTCACCCACTCTCTCTCACCCACTCTCTCTCACCCACTCTCTCTCTCTCTCACCCACTCTCTCACCCTCTCTCTCACCCACTCTCTCTCTCACCCACTCTCTCACCCTCTCTCTCTCTCACCACTCGCTCTCACCTCCTCTCTCTCTCACCCCCCCCTCACCCGGTAAATTGTTATGTATGATATTCAAATACTCAAACGGCTTACCCACCGAGAATTTGGTGTTGTCTGAGTCAGTCTTGTCTTTTGTTTTCTCGTCGTCACCCCTAGTGCAATGTATCAGTTCTACATTTTAGCTGAATTTTATTCTAATTGCTTATATCAGTGTCATGTTATACTTTGTTCCTGTACCTTACCTCAATAAAAATACAAGTTATAAAAAAAAAAAAAAAAATAGGAGAGTCACTCCCTTATCACTACGGGAGACCCTTGGAAGGTTTGAGGAGCCATATTCTCCGCTATAGCACACTCAAACTAGAAGCTTTAATAGGGAGTGGTTTTTCTTCTCGGGACAGGTCATGGACATTGACACCTGATCCCTTATAAAAATATTTTTAGATTATCAATAAAAGGGTTTTATTTGCACTACACCCATCTTACATACTCACACCACGAGTGCATTCAGTAGGGCACCTTTCTATATTTATACACCGAGTTTGCCTTTGGCCCTACATTGCACCTTAGTGTACTCTATCTTGTTCTCATTTCATAGGCTGATGCGGACATCTTTTTCCCTTCCCCATACCCCCTCTACTCAACAAGATAATAACAATACTTAAATAATTTTCCAAAAGAACATAAACTGCGACGTGTACAACGGCGCAGTGCATAACCCATACATCTCTCATACATTAACTTTTATGAATATTTTCCCAAAAGTTAAAAAAAAACTGTGACGTGCACCACAGTGTAGTGCATTACCTATACATATGTATTGACCTAAAGGCATGACGTCATACATACATCTCAAACTATATTTGCACAGAAAAAACTTTTGGGGGGAGGTTGGGTGGGGGTTTAGTCCTCCTCCTCAGGGCCATCAATGATGGAATAGTCTTTGAGCAGGCTATGAATCAGCCTGCGATAGTCCTGTACCGACATTCTCTTCTTTCCCTTGGTCAAACGTTCCCTAGCACATAGCAAAACGTCCATGAAACAACACATTAGACGCCAAGTGGTTTCGATTGTGTCTTCTGTGTGTGTTCCTGAAAACAGTCCGTAGAATACCGAATAGTACGTAGTGTACTTCCTCTGTATACAATCCCTTAGTTCAGAGTCCAGAGCTCGCAACAAGGCCCGCGCAAAGGGGCAGTTCCAGAAGAGGTAAAGAGCAGTTTCCTCCACTGAGTTGCACCTGGGCAGTGCTTCACAAGGCTAAGTCTACTTTCATACTTCTCGGCCCTCACGGGAAGTCCTCTGTGTATGGTCCGCCATGCAATGTCCTTATGCTTGTTCGTTAGTCCTTTCGATGGCACATTCCTTCAAACCGTTTCAAAAGTGTTGGGGTTGAGTCCTGGCACCGACTCTATGATGTCATTTGCCCTGATCATTTTGTAAATGAATTTGGGCTTCCACAGATCTGGTTTTACTCCCTCCAGTTTGTTCTGCCTCACAAACTTCCTCACGTCTTTGTAGAACCAGGGCATGTGCCAGTTGTAAGAGATGGAGCTGTCCCACTTGTCCCACCCCAGTGCTCTCCAGTGCGGCAGGACTAGGAAGCAGGACATAGAGTAGTCATAAGAGTCCTTGTCGCAGTCTCTCAGGGTGATTTGCATGCAGTTACTTATAAAGAAAGCACGCAGCATAGTAGGGATGTCAGGAATTCCTTTACCCCCCTTGTACATCACTTTGCGTTGCCTCTTTCCATCCTGGCTCCCCAGAGGAAGCGGAACACTGCCATGGAGATTTTTTCCCTCTATGGTAAGGGTCTGAGGCGCCACGGTCCAAATTTTGGCGTCACTTTGAAGATGGGGGGGTGCAACAGCCACAGGCTGGGGAGAGGTGTTATAGGGGGAGGGGCTGCAGCCTCTTGGAGGGTGGGAGGGGCTGCAGTGGGGGGTAGGGAGGGGGAGGAGGGAGGCAGAGGGAAGGAGAGGGGTGGGGGAGGGGGGGGGGGGCGGAGGGGGTGGGGGTGGGGGGGTGCTGCTGCAGGGGGGGGGGGGGGGGGGTGGGATCGGGCTGATGCTGAAGGAACAACAGGCTTGGGAGCCACAGCGGTCACTGCTTTGGTGGCCTCCTTTCATCTTTGTTC
>WSYH01010585.1:0-22805 GCA_036426205.1 Ascaphus truei | reverse complement strand
CGCAGTGGAGCAGAGGCATCACCCGCCAGGGAGACCATCTGTATCTAGGACTTGTTCCTACCATGCGAGTTTAAACCTTGCTGGATGTAAGTAGGGCTCCAATTTTAGTGCTCCGGATGACCTGCGGTTCTTTGTATTTGCCACTGTCTGTCTCGGCATAGTTCTTTTTAATAAATAGTTGTTTTAAATGTCGCTAGGATTCTTAACTGTCTGTGTGTATTAGTGCAGTACTGCTTACCCTACAGTGTTGCGCTATGATCTTTGTTTGTTTGTGTTTTTTTCTTTGCATGGTCTGTCGAGCAAGAGTGCGGATCCCTTGAGGAGTACAGGACATTCCACTGACAATTTGGCGCCAGGTTTTTCTTTATTTTGTGTTCTTCTGTGAGTACTGACATAATCACCCCACCCACCGGGGCAGCCATACTTAGTACAAAGTTTTCTTACATATAACACTGTGTATCACACTTTAGCGCTAGTTCACAATTTCTGTTTTCATCATTTAGTATAGGTACCTACTGAAATGGAGTTTACCTTGATGGGGTTAGCAGGCTCGAATCATTTTTTGATCAAAACATGCTACGAAATGGCTCCTTGTTTATTAGACTTGGAATCAAAATGTACAAACATCACTAATAAAATGGAAGCCAATTTGGGAGGAGCGCTGGATTTGTGTATTTGTTTTGCATAATAGAAGTTCTGTGTGACCTCTGTATACGGTACTTAACTCAACAGAAAAAAAATGATTGCAATGTAATTACATACATTTGAGCAGAAGTGATGATCTAATCCAGTGAACAGAGGTATGGTGGAAAGTCGAAGAATTTCACCCCAGGATTTATCTTTTAACCACGTGGGATCAGGGTTTGGTTGTGGGATTTCCAGTTTAACTCCACCAGTGAGAAGAAAGTGCCACTCATCATTATTTACCAACCCTCTGTTCTTCTGTAAGCCCACACAGAGCAGGAATGAAAAAAGCAGCTTGTGCTTTTCGAAGAGAGAACGACAAACATGCTCATAAATGCTGCCAAAAAAACAAACAAAGAAAAACAATTTAAGGAGGAATGTCAATAAATAATAACGTCTTTTTAAAAAAAATCCTTCTATACATTTTAGAGGCCACATTCTTCTAGGCTTTATATTGCATTTATACTGTCTGTCATATGTATAATATCAATAAAATAGGAAAATTCTTAACATTAATGAACAAACAACATTGAACTAAAAATAGCAAAAGACGTATTGGGTCATCTGAATCAAGGCAAAAGTAGTACAATTCTCGGGTGGAAACATTTCTCGTGATGTATTAAAGAAAAATCCTATTAATTTCAAGGTTTTTTTTTTTCTGTTGATACTTTAGATTTATTAATGCAGTTTTTTGTCCCAGAACTGCACCGCTCTAACCTTGATACGTATGCCCCATTGTATTTTGGTAAATAAAAATTAAGTCTGTGTAGTAACGGGTGACTTGACGCTCCTAATAAGATTACCTGGGCCAGGTCATAATATTTCATGGATAATAGGGATATACAAAAACAAATGTAGTAAAAAAAAATGCTGTGGCCCATTTTAAACCCATCAATGGTGCGAAGCAAGTTATTTTATGCAGGGTATGGCAAAGTAACCTGAGTATGGGTCTAAAGGTTAGACTGGGCAAGTGCTTGGTCACATATGCCCCGCTTAAAAACAGTGAGGCATATGTATCAATGCAAAAGTGGTGCAATTCTGGGCCAAGAATCTGCACTTTATGTACTAAACAGAAAACAACAATTTAAATCAATAGGATTTTTTCTTTGAAATCTTCTGCAGTTTGTTTTGCCTGGATTTACACCACTTTTGGGGCATATGTATTAAGGCAGTGGTGGTGCAAATCTGGGGCAAAAAAAATCTGTCTGTCCCATACGATATGATAAAGACCAAATACAAATATATATATTCACAAGTAGGGCAAATCTTGGGCAAAACAAGTGCACCGCACTGCGCGCGTGTGTGTATATATAAATATATATATATATATATATACAGTGGTCGACAAATCACCGAAAAAACTACTCGCCACACAAAAAAATCTGCTCGCCAACTAGTACCAAACGTGTGCTGCTTGGGCCAATAGGAGCTCGCCACGATGTTAAATCCACTCGCCCGGGGCGAGCAAATGTATAGGTTTGTCGAACACTGTATATATATATATATATATACACACAATGTGGTGCACTTGTTTTGCCCAAGATTTGCACTACTTGTGACTCTATACAAAGACACCATTGCCTTGATAATTATGCCCCAGTGTGTGTTTATATGTGTTATATGTGTGTGTACACTAGTCTGGGACCCCAGAATACTGTATATGTGTAGACCAAAGTAATTCCATGGAAAATACACAGCAAGTGATGTATACAAAGATAGAGATGGAGTCTTTGATTTCAATCAATATCTGGTTTTCAAGAAGGTATTTCTCTTTAGACACAGGAAAGCGTGCCAAAAAGAAGTCAGTGTCCATGGGAACTGTTTTGTCTCGTTAGACTTTTTTTTACGCCTGAAAACACAGGAAAATGTTGTTCAGCCCTTCCAGTAGCAATTGCTATGTAAAGCAGATAGAAGATACTGTCTTATCGATGTTCATGTTTTCTTGGCCACTGACAGACAGAGTGAAAATGAGAAAATAAATGTTGTCGTGGAGCTATCCTTCTTCCCCTTCACCCTCAAAGCACGGCTACATGTTACTTTTCAGTCTTTTCAGAGAATAACTGCTTGATAATGCATTTGCTTTAGTTCTATTACTACACATGTCGGTACTTGCTGGTGGGTGCAAAACAGCAAATCAGTCATACCTGTGAGTGAAATGGTCATTAAGGTTGGTTATTCTTTCCTGTAGTTTATGGGAGGATTCACTTTTCTTGATGGAATTAATATACAGATTAATGAACCAAACCAAGGAGTATTGATACATGGATTCAATGTAAGCCAGGTTTGAGATGACAAAGAATATGACACTGGAGTGATTTGCGACCTAGTACAGTAGAACAGAATATAGATTATTTTTCTCTCTGAAAATAATGATAAACAATCTCAAACAACAGAATCAAATGGTTTCTAATGCAAGGAAGGAGCAATCCTACTATTTTCCTGTGTATAAATATTCCATTTGCATTCTTTCTTTCTTTAAGGCTACAATTAATGTTTCACTATAGATGCACATGGTACTGCATTTTATTCTCAATTTTTAGTATCTATACAGTATCCATAGTCACCTCTGACGCCCTTATATGCCAAGCTGTATCTGGAATAACATAATGTAGTGCAATGTTCTAGTAGCCATATTTGTCCTGAGGTTTGAGCAACAGAATTGTGATATGACCTTCAGTATTGTTGATCACATACTGGGGTTGCATTACTGACTGGTTTAGTATAATAATGAGTTAATGTTGATTAGTTTAAAGTTGCAATCATATTTCAACTTCTAAAATAGTCTAAATTCAAAGTATTATCTTATTTTCTTTCAGCAAATCTCAAAATATACTGCATACTGTACAAGCAATTTTAGTTTTAAGGATTGCCATTGTATCAGGGAGACACTGCTGTTTCTATTTTCTCTCCACGGTCTCATCTTCATTGCTTATTAACTCTCCCTTTCGAGTAAGGACAGTAATATCATCATACTGTGACATTGTTTAGTTCTATTCTGCCATGTTGTCTGTGCCAGGTGGCCGAAATTTTCAGAGACCTTTTCCCAATTAAAAAAGTTCAGGAATGTTTAAGGGGGTCTTTTTGCAATGTGAAAATGTCATAAAAAAAAACCTCTACTTTATATATGTCCTTTAGTAAGATACATTTAATCATATATTGTGTTGAATCTGGAGTGAGAAATTAGCAACTCGGACAATAAAATATATTATTGAATTGCTGTCAACACAATACAGATTTACATTAATTAAAAAATGATGTTAAAGAACTTACAAAAAATGAAAGCAGGGGAAAACTGCTCAGATAAGCATATGAAAATAAAATCAGCATAGTTTGATTATTCTACTCTTGCATAGGCAATCCAAAGGATTATCTGTCTTGCATTCTAACACAAGCAAGCTTTGAAAAATGTTTATGCCTGTAGGCCTAGTTTCACTTGTAGAAACACGATTTTGCAGAATAAGTTATTGCAGAGCTGTTTTGAGAAATGTTATTTATTTTAGGAGTCATTCAATTTATGAACAGATGATTCTAGTATAGTTAGAGAAAGACGTTAAATAAAACGTTGTCCATACATGTGTAACCCCCTTGATAAGTTAGCTATGCATGCATGCTGCCCTCTCTGGCATGTGCTGCTGGTAATGAGCAAAAAAGGAGTCAAGATCATGCAACTTGGGATGCCCTTAACGCAAGGGAACATGAGTAAAAGGCATTGAAAACATGGGTGCTACAGGCAGGACACCTAGCCAGGGTACTGGCATAAATGGAAAAAGGGGGGGTGCATACCAAAAAAAAGATGCAAAAGGGTTAATGCAAAACAGTCATTTCATGACTAAAAACAGTCACAAAAATCCAACATTTCGGTGATGACCACCTTCATCAGTGATGCAGTGACAAGTGATACAGTACCCTTAAATAGTGTCCCACAGACTACACACCCACATAAACAACCACCCACCTCCCACTAGCTGTTCCAAGCGCCCGTCGCTGTACTTCCGAGTGTCCTCCATTGC
This sequence comes from Ascaphus truei, assembly GCA_036426205.1. NCBI lineage: Eukaryota > Metazoa > Chordata > Amphibia > Anura > Ascaphidae > Ascaphus > Ascaphus truei. The sequence continues at coordinate 18,111 of WSYH01010585.1, read as the reverse complement.
TGATGGGAGTGGACTCCCGGACGGCATCATGACGTCACGGAAAGCCGTCTCGTAGTAGCAAAAAAACTCAGGAAGTGTTGCTATTTCCCAGACAACATCTAGGGGGGGGGAGCAGCAACCTGGAAACTGTCCACCAGTCACGGCGCCAGGATACCTCCCCTGTTGATGTCAGCATCAATTTAACAGCAAGACTGATTCAGCGTCAAGCAAATGGGCTGGCAGAAGAGGGGAGGCATCACCCGGTGCAAAAAGAGACCCCGATAATAGCCGATAATCTTGTGAATACCAGAGAGATGATGACATAAAAATAGAATAAATAAAGACCCCATGTATAACGTCGCCTCACTTAACCAACGTCCACAGGGCAGTCAACAAGCGGGAGACAAACACATAGTAAAAAGTTGATCTATGGCGTAGCATAAACAAATGGTATTTGTAGCAAGTCAGAAAAAATTGTGTACAATATACTAGGAGCATAGATAGTGCTTATAGGCATAAGCATAGAACTAGTCAAATACCATTTGTTTATGCTACGCCATAGATCAACTTTTTACTATGTGTTTGTCTCCCGCTTGTTGACTGCCCTCTGGGCGTTATTTAAGTGAGGAGAAGTTATACATGGGGTCTTTATTTATTCTATTTTTATGTCATCATCTCTTGTATTCACAGGATTATGGGCTATTATCGGGGTCTCTTTTTGCCCCGGGTGATGCCTCCCCCTCTTCTGCACATTTGCCTTCCGCTGAAACAGTCTTACTTTTAAATTGACGCTGACATCAGGGGAAGTATCCTGGCGCGTGACTGGTGGACAGTTTCCAGGTTGTTGCCTGGATGTTGTCTGGGAAATAGCAACACTTCCTGACTTTTTTTGCTACTATGAGACGGCTCTTCGTGACGTCATTATGCCGTCCAGGAGTCCACTTTCATCAGCAATGGAGGACACTCGGAAGTACAGCGACGGGCGCTTGGAACAGCTAGTGGGAGGTGGGTTGTTGTTTATGTGGGTGTGTAGTCTGTGGGACACTATTTAAGGGTATTGTATCACTTGTCACTGTATCACTGATGAAGGTGGTCATCACCGAAACGTTGGATTTTTGTGACTGTATTTAGTCATTAAATGACTCTTTTGCATTTACCCTTTGGCATCTTTTTTTGGTGTCCACGGCTTCCGTCCCTTTTTGCATTCCTGCTAGTAATGAGCCAATGACTGCGAACAGCAGCCAAAGCAGGACTTAAACTCCCAGAAGCCCCTGCTGCTAAGATAGGGACACATGACATTATAGCCAATCAGTGCAAAGGATCGAGGCACCCAGGGAATGCAGGGAAGAAAAGAGGAGTTAAGAAAGGGGAGCATGAGGAGAGAGAACTACAGAGACTTTGGAAAGAGCAGTTCCTGTCTCACAGGGAGCTGCCACGACCCAAAGCCTTTGCGAAGAGGCAGGCCTGCCACAGCAACATACACTTTCATAAGATTGCCAATGTTGTTTTGGCACTCACACTTTGGCCCCTTTTAGCCCGGGATTAAGGGGACCATAGAGAGACACTGATACATAACCGCGCAGAGAATTATATGATATATATTGTGCCTGTATGTGGATGATGCTCCCATTTAGGGATCATATATATTTATAGATATCTGTGTTTGTATGGGTTTTCTTTAAATACATTCTTGTTATTCAAGGCCTGGTTTCGTGTCCTGTTGTCTGGTCTTCAGGCCACATGCTCATCTAGTGGAATGGTCATAACAGGGAGTAAAAATTGGGCCCCCACCTGTCTAAGGGAAATAACGAGGGGTTACACATGTATAAAAGGTCACCTAATCATTATGTATTTAATGCTTATGTACAGTAATAACCCAGCTTAACATGAGCATATTATACACAATCTGTACATTTGTCATATCTTCCCAATTTGTCAAAATATTCCTGCTGGTAGTCACTTTTTTATTATATGTCTATTATTCCAAAAAGAAATGTTACAATTGACAAGGATGTATATGTGGTCTGTGCATAATTATTTGTGGTTGTATTTTTTAATCCTAGTTTTTATAACACAGCTTCAATTTATTGACAGAAAAAAATGTATTGCATGATTATTTGTTGCTAAAGATACTTGATGTAGGGTATTCCCATTCCCTCATCTTGATGTACACTGTTGTATGGTTATATTTAAACAGGTACAGCTCTACCAAATAAGGAATTAGATATCCAATGTAATATAAGATACTGTATACACCTAATCCACTTAGGTTTTCTGTTGCTGTAATAATGTATTTTTAATATTGTGTCTACCAATTCAGTGACAACTAATATAGAGCTTAAAGCTCTGGCAAATTTCATATACCCATGTGGCACATGTTTCTCATATTTTCTAACAACAAGCATTATTATCTGGTCAATAATTAACCAGTTGTCTGTCAAATCAGCCTGTAACGCATTGTTGCCAGGAGCTAACCATATCCTGTTGAAATGCAATATGAATTAGTTGCATTCTAGAGAGAATATAAATGAAGTAATCAGTCATCAATTTGCAAAACGAAACTTTTCAGTATAAACTGTAACAGTAATAGTGTGAAAAGCTATTTACAGGTCTGTAGCCATCTCTGGTTTCATCAATTTGTTTTTCCGTCTTGGTTGTTATTTCTTGTTTCTCATGGATCTCTTGGGATAACTTCTTGCTGGAGGAAAGAATGTCAATAGCTCGTTCGTCCTCCAAGATGTTTCCTTGTGACAGCGATAATACTTCCAAAATCTGAACTTCTATCTCTTTCAACTGTTTTCTGTTACAAGAAATGTTATTTATTTTAAGAATCACGAAAATTGTGCACGGAGGATTCCAGCATAGTCAAGTCCTATATTTCTACCTATTTGCAACATGACATTTTCTCCCAAGTAGGCCCTCAATGTAATTTAATTGTCATAGAATCCTAATCATGTCAAAATCCACCACAACTGCCTACAAATCTTGCCTCAAGTAAAAAAAACAACGTATAATAGACTCTGGGAGGAATTGATCAAACTTTGACTGATGTAATTCTTTGCCTCTGTTTCATGACTGGTAGGCAAATAACAACACTTTATTACTTAGGTCCATAATCAGAAGTAATAAATTAACTAGTTTCAGTGGGTTTAGCATTGAAATTGAATCAGTATCTTAACTTTTTATTTCAAACTCTTTTGTATTTAATTTAATTCCCACCTAGGATTTTTTTTTAGCTATTACCTCACGAGCACAAACAAAACCACTAAGCCCTGCTATATTTGCCCACTTCATTTTCTGGTTTGGTGAACCAGCTGCTAATCAAATATGCAGCTACTGTACCAACATACAAATGAATAATTTAATTATTTTCATCCAAAAAAACAGCTCAATCGGCCGCTTTGGACAATATAGAATTACCTCCAAGTTGAGTCCCACACATCTGACAGAAATATTGTTTTCAGTAAGGATTTCAGATGAATGTTCTAGTGGTTGTATTATTTTACAATTGCTAAATGGTCCCTATTCTGTAAACTGTGATAGCGTCGTTCCGGCGCCAATGAAGGATGCTTGTAGTTTCATATTATTGTGAACAGCACCTAATCACCAGCAGCTGAATTGGAAGCTGAGGAGCAAATGTGAAGACGACCCATTCTGTGGGGGTGGTTGCTGTTTGACAGACAGCATAATGGCTTTTAATGATAAAAAAATATTCCCCATTAACCCACCAGTGCTAGAAGAACCAATATGAAATAACCTTCAACAGGCTATTAAAGCTAGTGGGAAATGCTGGAAAACTGTGAATTCATTATTGGAGCTCCCTCAGCTTGGTACTAGCTGACAAAATATAGTGAAATTAACCTGCAGCAGGTGAGCACAATTTATATCAGTTTTGTGCCTAGTTGTGCATCTGGCCCTGATAAATAAAAAATACAACCTTTATTTTGCATTTACAGATAAATACTGAAGCACCTATCTTTGGCAAGGCTATTAAATCAATTCACCCAGTGAGAAAAATATATTGTGAGGTAATGAAGTGAAAGGCCATAATTTTGTAGCAGTTTATATTGATTCATATCTACCTGTAATTGTATTTGGAGTGTAAGTTAAAATGCCTGAGTGTGAACAAAACACAGACTGGCTCACTGTAGTCCTGTTATTGGCTTTACAGTATATTCACGTACAGAAAATGCTTTTGTACAGCAATATGGTTATGTAACAAACAGTCTTACCGTTGTTTTTCTCATACACTGTAAGTGCAGTTTCTGCTTTTATTTCTTATTTCTGACCACATCTAAAGAAGTCAAATCACACCTGCAGATGTGAGCTATACTTTTCATGTAGGATTGCAAGCATGACCCAAGCTTCAATGCTGCAAGGGGGAAACGTCATAAAGGAGCAAATGGCCATGTTCAATGACTGACAAATATTAATACCAATAAATACTTGTTTGAATTAGAAATCTACAAGGGGATTGTACAACACATACATTAGGCTTATATATATATATATATATATATATATATATATATATATATATATATACTGTATATACCTAAACATATGAACTGTATATACCTAAACATATGAACTTTAAGGTCCAATTGCCCAACATGCAAGTAGAGGACAATGCAGTAAGATGTAGTATTAAGAATGAATGCTGATGAAGCACTAAAGATCTGTGCAGGTATGGTAAGGTCATTACTTGCTTGGGGGGGTTTAAAAAAAAATAATTGTCATTTACAATACATTTCTCCTGCTTACTGAAATGTACAGTAAATCTGTGTATATACTGTATATACAGGAAAGGAAATCCGCAGCACTCACGAGTAGAAAAAATATATCTTTTATTAATCAAAAGTCATCAGGCAGTCAAACAAACTCCAGAGCGACCTACGTTTCAGACCCCAAGGTCTTTTCTCAAGCTCTGTAAGAGCTGGGGGGCTGAAACATACGTCGCTCTGGATATATATATAGATAATGTATATATATATATAATATATATATATATATATAAACACGAAAAAATGCCTGCAAAAGACCATAAATAAGAGTGCTAAAAACCAGTAAGGTAAAGTGTGCAATATCAACACTACTGGCGGTGCTAAGGGATGTAGAATATATGAAAACAGAAAAGAAAGATCCAAAAACAGCCCTCTAGCGTACAAAATATCAAATTTATTAAATACATAAAACTATACAAAATACACACACAGGTGGCAGCAGGGCTATGGACAGAGATCAAATACAGCCAAAATTGTACTTAGCACTGGTCCAGGATCAGAACAAACAAGAAGCTGACAGTCCATGTGGGGGGAGTCTGTTCAGTGTGGTAAGAGCGCCGCAATGCGCATGCTCCGTGAGCAACTAGAGCGCCAAATTCAAATTGCAGCTAGGGAAGAAAACAGCCAGGGGCACGCCGGATCAGACAGACAAAGGAGCCCCGACGCGGACGTTTCGCCACCTGCTTCGTCGTCGTCTGTGTGTGTATTTTGACTCATGAATGATTCCTATTGTGTATGCATTTGCTATTTTGTTTACAACAGCCAATTTGTTTATGTACTTTTATACCTACCCTTTCATTACCGTCCGGCTTGCCCATTTCAATCAGTGTATACACGCCTACTGCTCTACGACCTTCTAGCGCGCCTTGCTCACGACGGTTGTTCAACGTTGACATGTTGCCTAAGAGGACTCAAAAAATATATTAGTTATGCAGACACGTCGACCCACAGGAGATAGGGGGCGTATACGTGTGACGCCTGTGTGTGATGAGTGACAGAAGGTCACTGGCGCGTGGTGCGTCACTGTGGTCTTGACGTTGCTACAATGTAATTCAGTAAATTGGTGCTCACTATGCCAAACAACCAAAAGAAAAAATGGCTAAAATAATTCGGTATAGAACTCCAAACTAATTACTTGTATAATAATTTATTTGAAAAGTGTGCCGAGCACACTGCCAACCTTAAAAGCACTCAGCTTATTACTAAAAATAATAATATAGATTTCGATTTCGTTCATAACCTACCGGCCTAACCATCTAACTTCTGAGCATATAGACAGCTATATGAGCAGAAAATACCCCTCCTTTGTACCCATCATTTTTTATTTTCTATGTGAAATGAACAATATTACAGAAAGGATAACAGCATTCAAAAAGTAACTAACATTGTTGGGGCCCTCGCTCTGAGCTTAAACTAACCCTGAATCCGTTGGGTATAAATTTGCATTAAAAAACGCCTGAAAACACTACTGAATAAATATAATCAGCTATTTGTCCCTTTCTGACAGACACATCCTGTAATTATAGAATTATAGACACAGATTTAAAAACTTTTTTTTTTGTTTTTTTTTTTCCGGATTGAAAAGTTGGAAATAACTGTCTGGGCATCCTGCTAAACCTTGAGCAAAAACAGATAAGAAAAAAAAACTGTTAATACATGCAATTAATTGGGACATCTTAATAATGCATCTCCTACAACGGCCTATTAACAGAATAAACATGTGACACAAAAAAGGAAAACAAAAATAATACAACAAAAATTATCAAGGACAAGGCAATGGCAAAACTGTTTGACCTGCCTGCCCTCAACTATATTAATAAAAATGCCCTTTCTTTTATTATCTATCCTAAACTACATTTAAACCTATTTTTAGCTACGAGCTCAGTTAACTTGGCGTGTCTGAAAAATGTATCTCCGACATTTTTTACAACTGAGAAGGGGGGGCTGTCTGGGCTGCTATTCTGATTCTCTCTCATGCTCCCCTCTCTTCTTGACATGGAAATAGAGAAGTTGGAAAAGATGTCTTTTCTGGTTTTAAGAAATATCGGGTCTGGCGCAGAACGAATTAAATCCTCAAAAATATAACCAGTGACCGGCTGATTATCATTTTTTTTTTCCTTTTTTTTCTGAACCTTTCCCTGAGGGGTTTTGTTTGTCCTTTTCCTTCTATAACCAGTCAAACTCCTCCCGTTCCCCATTATTGATTAGTTTGCGTTTTAGTGGGGGTGTTTCTCTCTCACTGTTTAAAATATTAAAACTTAACATGAGCAATTAATTAGGTTTCTTATTTCAGAAACACTTTGCAAGTAACCTAGATAATAATTATAATATACAATAAACGACTTCATATGATTCAATGCACATCAAACTTTCACATAGTTGGATTCACTCAGAATTATACAAGCACCAGGATACTCAATCACCCTTTTTATTTTACCATATTTTAGTAAAATTTAATAAAACATCGGGGAAAAACTAAGTTGTCCTACCTTGAATTTCACCACAAAACATAGTTTCCACTAAGATTTTACAATACTTACTTGATATTCTCAATAACCCGCGGGAAAGACCCTCTGAATTTAGACAAGAATACTTCTACTACTACTAAAAAAATTTCTGGTTCCCTTCTTAGGGGCTTGGTTTGCAATTACTGGCAAATAAATATCCGCTCTTTACAAATTATAGCACTTCCTGTCCTTTCTTTTCCCTTGCCTTTCTAAGCTTCCCTGGCTCTTTTTTTTTTTTCATTCTCTACACAGTAGCAATGTCTGACAAGCTTTTATGCTTCAACCAATACCTTCCTACACTTACACTTTCCTCTACTCTCGCCCCATTTCTGCATGTAAAACCTTTAAAAAAAAACTGCCCTATGGAGTGGTTTGTGCTCATCTCCACTTCCTCATTCTTTTCCTTCCCATATCCTATATATCTCCATAATCCCTCGCAAATATACTTGCTGTTTTCCTCTTTATTTCACTTACGGTTATGTGAAAATATAAATACAGCTTATACCATTTATTTTTTTTTCCTTCCTCTTTTTTTTCTTTTTTTTTTAAAAGCGTTGTTTGACAAGACCTGCATAAAACTGTGCCGACAGGATGTCATTATCTGATTCTGATAAATCCTGTGACTTTCCCCCCGGTCCCGTAACAGTCCCCTGACGGGGTGTCCTATCCTGCCTAGAGTCCGTCTCCTCTTCTCCCATCCGTACTCGAATCTGCTGCAGGCATATCAATAGGAGTGGTCTCGGGACCTATTGCTTGTCGGGTTCCCCATGAAGCCATAAGAACTTTCTTTATCGGAGACTGCCTCAGAGCCTGTGCCGAGGAAAGGTTAAGGGATCCTGGTTTTTTTTTTTTTTTTTAAGAACAATATGCATTTTGAGAGTTATATATAAGTATATATATGAAAAAAATGTCAGTTGGCAGCACTAAAAGATGCAATTTTGACACGGCTGCAGCACTTCCTTATCGGTTTTAACACATTCTTGTTGTATTGTTAGTCTTGTTACTTTATTTTGTTTTTGTCAGGCTCACTTCCGATCACTTCCAGACAATATGTTAACTTAGTACCCATAATTAGCTTAGAATGAAAAACTTATCTAATGCAATAAACCGTATCGAAATATCTGAATAGGGTCCCAAAAGACAGTCCAGTATACAGACAGAAACTTTATAAATTAAACCCCTTTTTTACCCGGGGACTTAACATCTGCTTAGTATGACAGGATTCTATACCTGCTACTTGTTTAGAATTCCCATGAGGCACGTTTCTGTTTCGACTCCTCTCTCCCACTTTACACACAATACAAGTTTCTTGAAAATACAATGGCGTCTAAAATGTCTTAGATATTCCATGCAATAAAGCAGAGCCACAGTAAAATGTACGGCGTCCTTATGCACTTTTAAGAGATCCTTATAGATTGTAAAAATACATGCCAGATACAATAAAATGACAACCAATATTCCCCACAAAAATGGGTATAGATAACAATAGTCCGTTTCCACAGTCGCTGTAAGAGTATTTCCTGATATTCACACATATATCTATTACAGGGACTATCCCCCTGGCACTATACTCACGATTCAAACTCTTTATAATCCTTGTCAGCCCGGGATTCACCCTTTATATCCTTTGCTGTGGTTAAACTATTAACCATATGTCTAATTCGTCCAGTACGGAGGTATAATTAATAGGGTCTAGTAAGGGACACACCGGGAGTGAATAATATACGATAAATGATATCTCTTGTACTTACCCAGCCGTGGAGCCTTATCCCCGCTTTCTGACAACCAAATCGTAATAAATATTCATCCTCGACGCCATATTCGGGATCAATCTCAGTACAAGATGCGTGATCGAATGAGGGCGTCGAAGGATTTTTCGTCCCAACTGTTACAGCCCTGGAAAAGTAATCGAACTTTCGGAGGAGAAATAATTGATCTGACAACAATTTGTGATCAAAAATCTCTCCTATTTATTCTGCAATTTCAGTCAGTTATATAGCCAACGAAAACAGAAATGTGATTATATGCCATTTCTATTTCCCTTATTTTGTGCTTATTTTAGACATAACACGATATTAAATCAGTTATTTGGAACTCCCGTCATCACATTATTTCAAGATTAAATAGCGAGACCCGTCATAAGTTCCCGTTTTTGCCTTATTGGTCAATACTTCCTAGTTCACACGAAGGCTCAGCGCCAACATTAATCCCGCACCAAGGGGTAGTTTGGAAAATTTTAGTTTAAATCGTGTGACTAACATAATGAGCAGTGTGTCGATAAAATGGTATACAAGCAGACAAAATGGAGTCACCCCTGAAATCATAACTATCTTATCCGTATGAATGTTTTTATAACCCTTACGCCTTCTACATTTAGTTGTATTATTGGTTTCATCATGTTGTGGTATCTGTATCTCTCTCTCTCTCTCGTCGCTCTCTCTCGTCTCTTTCCTCTCCACCTCCTCGTCGTCCTCATCATACTCCCACAGCTTCTACATACAAATGACTCACCCGGTCGGTTCTCTATCCTCTCTCTCCTCTGTATACCTGTATATAATCTCATATATTCTATATATATATCATATATACTACTGTCTATATAGTTGCCTGATGACGCAACTGTACAAATTAATGGGTGACGGGTGGGTAGCGGGCCAGTGGTGGCTTAAACCTTTAATCACTTTGCGGTTATGTCTGATAAGGTGTTTAAGGGTTAATTGATATCTGATGTACTTGCAATGTATTGGCTTTGTATTTTCTATGTAATGTTGTGTGCAAACACGGATGTTGCTGGCGCGGACACGTCATATTGATGAGGTCACCTAGTAACTTTATTTATTTGAATATGCTATTTAATTTTTTTGTAATAATGGGCAATTCATCTATTATCCATATCTGGATAATATTATTTTGTCACATTATTGTACTGTAGGTTTGAGGGGGAGGGTGTAATGTTCTTGAATGTATAGGCCAGTTTATTTTTTTTACATTCATGCAGGGTTTGTTCCGTGGATTCTGCGTGGGACCCTCTGGAGACCAACCTGTGAATTCGCCCTCGGTATCTCAACGGGTATCAGGGGTGTCACGGGTGACACATGCGGGGGATGAGCGTTTTCACATCTGTGGGGGCACCGCCGACCCGTATCTAGGGATGAAGATGTGTGGTCCCACTGTCCTGGGGGGGCCCGCCGACCCGTGGTTAACGGGGATGATGAAATGGTGTATCCCCACTTCGTGTGGCCCAGCGTACCCGTAGGAGCACGTGAGTCCCTAAAACCCCCGAGCACCACCCGATGCCCCGCAGACACCTGTGGTCTGCCCCCGGTGCTCCATACATCCGCGGGTCGCCTACCTTGGGACCCAATTGTGGCCCACGGGTGACCCAAGGAGACCACCTGTGGGCATGTGCTGGCGTGACCCACCATCAGGCCTCCAGAACCGGTGTAACGGGCTGTCTGTAAACTGTAGGTCTGCCAGTGCCGCCGAGCTCACCGGGGACTCCGCGTGGGTCTGCGATTATGAACCCTGTATGGAACAGAATGACACTTGTATTTATGGGGGCACAGCAGGGGGTGGGCATGTTTTAATAAATATAATGATGTTATATTGTGGTGGTCACTGTATTGTTTTTATTATGGGTACTGGGGGTTAGGGGGGGGAGTTGCCCTCAATGCCCAACTTATATGTGTGTAGTGCCTCCCTTTGGATACTGGGTGGTTTATCCTTACAGGGTGGGGAAGGTTAGTGTGGGAGGGTAGTAGGCATCCCGAGTGGTGGGTGAGGTGGGTTAACCCCTTATGACTGTAGCGGTAATAACCGCATGGTGATTACAGGGTTAGGGAGACATTACTTTGTATTTTTAATTTTTGTGTCTCTTTTTTTGCAGCCGCGATGGCCATGTGCAGGTTTAAGTGGGTAGTGGGTGTGGGTGTGGTTTAGTTGCACGGGTTCCCCCTCCCCACATTTACATACAGACAACTGCACTCACAGGCCAGGGGTTTAACTGACACACATAGGTGGGCAGGTGGGTTTACTACACAGATTTAGTCAAAGCATTGGAAGCTTAGCATACACAATAGGGAGGGGTTTTTACATATATTACAGTGAAGGTAGGGAGGTTTAAAAACACACACAATTAGGGGGAGGGGGTTTACATAGATTACCGTGAAGCAGGGAAGTTTAAACACACACAATAGGGGAGGGGTTTTACATACATGGGGAGGGGGTTTACATAGATTACATGTGAAGGCAGGGAATCTTAAACACCCACCAATATTGGAGTTTTTTTTTTACCCATAGATTACAGTGAATCAGGGAGGTTTAAAACACACAATAGGGGGAGGGGGTTTTACATAGATTACAGTTGAAGGCAGGGATGTTTAAATACCTATCCATTAAAAATATGTATTAATTTATTTATTGTTTATTGTGCCTTAACCCTCATTTGCTTAGCGGCTAACTGCTATGGTAATGAAGCAGCATTTCTGTTTTTTAATAAATATTTGTGCAGGACAGGGGGTTCCCTGAGCATTATTTTTGGCTCAGGGAACCCCTGCTCACTGTACAATGTATTTAAAACAGAAAGGCCTGGTACGTTACCAATAGCACAAGCCGCTAGGTAAAGAACGATTCCTTTATTGTGTGTTGTGCTTTAATTTATACTGTACATTGCAGGGGGGTCTCCGGAGCAAAACCGCTGTGGTTTTAGGTCCGGGACCCCCTGCTCCCCCGAGATACAGGCCACTCTTTAGGGGTGCCGATCTCCTCTGCGTTTGGTTTACAGGCCCGCGTCAAACGTGAATCGGGCCCTTAAACGCAGGAGGGATACCGGCACCTCTAAGGGGTCCTGTATCTCGGGATTCAGGGGAGCCCCCGATCTGAACGCAACGCGGGTTCCGCCCGGAGACCCCTGCACATCTACACTATAAATAGAAAATGTCTTTCCAAATGTTTAATTTAGATTCATTATTTATTATTTATTTAATTTTTTTTTTTGGGCGGGGCTGCTTTGTTTGTTTTTTTATTTGTGGGTAAAAAAAAAAAACGGAGGGTGGGTGGAAGGGGTATTAGCCCCAACGGTGGTTTGTTTTAGGGCTTGCCGGGGGGGGTTAGCGGGAGGGGTTAACCCCATCATGACAGTAGCGGTATGAACTGCTACGGTCGTGAAGGGGTCAGTTCATCCGCAAACCCCCCCCGCAGGCCCTAAACTCACACCAAGGCCAAATACCCCCTTTTCAAAAAAAAATTACAACCCCACCCCCGCTACCCAAAATAAAGCGGGCACGGTGGGTTAACCCTCCTTGCCTTAGCGCTTATACGTATGGTAATGTAAGCAGATTCGTATTTTTAATAATATTGTGCATGGTCAGGGGTCCACTGAGGCATTAATTTCTGGCGGTTCAGCTCCGGAGACCCAACCCTGCCTATCTTACACTACGAATAAAAATGTATTTTAAATCATTTTAATGTGCCGATTTTTTGCCGCAGAGAGAGCAGCGATCTCTCTCTGCTGTAACAACATCTCGCCCCCCCCAGCCGCCCATACGTATCATTGATTGCATTACAGTACTGTATGTGTTTACATACTGATGTTAGGGTTATAGGGGTTGTTGGTTATACAGTTATATATATATACTGTATATATATATATATACTGCACTTAACATTCATGATGTATATTCCAATCTGGCGGACAAACGCGAAGCATTTGGCAGCCTATTAAATCGCTGAACCATTAAAATTAAAAACACATCAGCCACGCGCGTCAGCCGGGCCAATGACCCCTGGCTTGGACGGCTGCATTGCATCCAGGTGAACAGTGTCCATTCCATGTACCTGCCAGGTCAAAATGGTGTTGTTAGAATAAAAAAGGCTGCCGCAGCAGTATATCACATGCAAAACCCCAAAAGGGGGTACTTAAGTTTACAACCACACTCAAAAAGGCAATAGTTATTTATAGTCTCCGAATTAGCGGACTTACAAAAAACAATTAAGCCACATGTTCAAATGGTACTCCATTATATCTCAATTTAAAGAACCAATGATAGTTGGTTTTATGATGCAGATTATTTTTAATATAAACTAATTTATACTATGACAAACTGCATTGAATACAATAAATAGATGTGTAACCACCCCCCTTGGTAGAAAACAAAACCTATACCAAACCACATGAGTAAAAGTTAAAAAATTAATAATGATATTTGGAGTTAAGATACACTTTAATAAATTTTTGAAAAATACATATGAACTTAAATCGTAATACATGTCTAAAGAATTTGTGTTAATTATTTTAAAATTATTATTAAATGATCTGAAATGAATACAAATATATACCCCATTTAAACTATTAAAAAATCTGGATTAAAACTACTATAAGGGAATGAGGCTGAATTTTAATGGACCCATAGATACATTTCATAATGACACTTGATTTGTTGACCACTTGAATGCATTCACAAGAAAATGTAACATGAGGGAATTGGAAAAAACAGAGGGGGGGGGGGAGAAAACCATGGGAGGGATCGGACCGCGTAGGTACATGTGGAAGAAAGGGTAAAAAAGAGAGAGGTAAGGAACTACAAAAAGATAACGCCTGACAACTGCACAGTGGCAAATACAAAAAAGAAAGTGTATACAGCAAGATAAACTTAAACCAATGTATACTCGTGTCTAGACATTCGTTGAGCCTTGGGGGTGAGAGTGGTTCCAATGGGAATAGATGCAAAAGATTCCCTGACACTAAGGGGGCTATGCACTAAGCTCATGTCCTTTGCGTTCTTGATTGGCCAAAAACAGGTTCGTTAAGTGAAGCCGGGACCGCGATGCACGTAAGGCTCCTTGATGCCATTTTTTAACGTACCTGCTCCAAATAGTCAAAACAGACACAGCGTACGTGATGCTTTTTCCCCCCTCCTGCTAGCATCTTACTTTTCCGTACGCTAGCTGATGTAACATTTGCATGGAGATTCTGTATCTCCATGCAAGGACGTTACAAGGCGATCTCACTAAATAAAAACATTTTAATTAATAGTGTACAATGAAGCATAGGGGTGTCCGGAGCTGAACCGCAATTGGTTTTCAAGGTCCGAGACCCCCTACTTCAAGAGATATAGGCCCCTTTATGGGGTTCCGGGTATCCCTGCAGTTTCAGCGCCCGCGTCACGTGAACCGGGTTATTTTACATTCTGCGGGGATACCGGCACCCCTAAAGGGGCCTATATCTCTCTGAGTAGGGGTCCTCGGACCTGACCCCAATGCTGGGGTGGGGGTGGTTGGGTTTCGCGAGGTCGGGGAGCGGGTTTGGGTGGGGGGGGGTTCTCTCTCAGGTGCCCCCCGCCCGATCTCCCCTCTGTCTTAACCCCCCCTACACTAACCAATAATTCATTAACGTAGCGGCTATACGGTATTGTAAATGAAGCTGCTTTAAAATGTATTGGTAAATACTAGTGGTGCGTGAAGCGGGGGCCCCCTGAGCTGAACCTATTGGATTTTCTGCCCAAAACCCCCTGCTTCCCGAGTTGGCCCCCGGTAATGGGGCAATCGGAGTCCAATGTCGCCTCCATCTTTAGAAGCGTCCAAGACGCGACGTGGGCTCTATAAAGATTGGGCGTCCTCACTGTCACCGACTGCACCAAACTGGGGCCCATGTAACTCGGAAGCAGGTCTCTGAGGCAAAATCAATGCGGTTCAGCTCAGGGGACCCCTGCTCCCGCACACTATTAATAAAATACATTAAAGCAGCTTCTTACCTTAGCAGATTGCCTCTAGGCAATGAAGGGGTTAGGCACATTAGCATGTTATTGGGAAATTGCCCCCCCTAAACAACACCCATCCCCCTCCCGGCCCCCTAACACATACAGTAATGGTAATGGGCAAATTACTATTATCCCACATTGGATATAATTGCATTTGCCCATTTTAAATACATTTTAAATTACAATAAATACAGTGGCGGCCGATCTGAGTCTAAGAGTCCGGCTAGATCCGCCGTCTCTCAGAATTATCCCGGTTTAGGGGGTGTTTTTTTGGTTGTTGGTCGGTTTCGCCCGGATTGACGTTATTTTGTCGCGCTCGTTGATATTAGCATTTTATTTCGCTGTCTGCAATACTGCAATCTGAACAACAGTGTAAAACTCAGGTAGCAAAAAAATCACAGCATAATTTAAGATTACAGCTGGGTGTTGTCTTAGGAACAGTCTACATACCTTCGGTGTTCACCCTACTCAGTACACATTCTGTGTGTTGCGCGCGCAGTAATTGTAAATTGCAATTTAAGTATACATGCATTTCAGGTACTTGCTGCTGTACATACTGTATGTCTCATTTGAAAATTGTTTAAAAACGCATAGGCGTGTACGTACTGTAACAGTGTACATTCAGATATAACAACACGCTCTCCTCTTCCCCTGCTCAGGATAATGAACTGCACTGCGGGTATTCAACTCTTATCTCTGTGCAATGCATTACATCTCTCTCCCCACATTCCTCCTTTGAACGTGTGTCTGGTTCAATCACATTCCTCAATTCCTGCTTGACGAGGAATTTCTTGCGCATGCACACCTGTAAGCTTCTTCGCCCACCACTTGCTGGGCCGTGCCTGATGAGTGACCAAAAAAAATTTAAAAAATTTTTTTTTAATTGTATTTTTTTATTTTTTATTTCTCCACAAGCCTGCAAGAAACATTTAACGTATTACGAGCTTCAATCTGTGGTGCTGTAGCTTTATTGGCGACCCTGTGCAGTTTACGGCACCTTGGTTGATTTGTGTCTTTTTACGTACTGTATTTGGGGTGTATTGTTACGATGAACTCTGCCTTTTGAAATTAAAGTATATCTTTCAGCTTTGAATTCATGCAGCTGTTAGCCCTGTAGCCCCTGCCCCACGAACGCTCGCTCAATGATTTGAAATTCCACGGAGTCGTTAATTACTCGAAATCTTGCCATTGTGTTCTGAATCCCGTCGCAAGCCGAGCTAAAAAGCTTCGCTTTGGAAACCCTTCTCGAATTTGATTTGCACGAGCATCACCTCTCTATTGCGCCTGTGGTGTAATCCTCTTTCGTATGGGAGCTAATTTATTTCCTGCTCATTGCATGCGCCTGTAACTTCACCCACCACTGCTTTCCTTGTGTGGCGGCCCCCCCCCAAAATTTTTTAATGTATGATTTTTTAACTGTTATTTTAATCCCAAGCCTGCAAAAACAATCTTGATATTACATATGTAAATCTGTGCCATACTTACCCTGTACATACTGTACTTACAATACAACATCACAGTACTCTATGTTCCTGATGCTTGCCCATTACGCGCGCGATCACAATGGGGCACCAGTCGCATATGGTCTATATATTTATTGCGCGTTCCACGGTGAGTACATCGGTTCCAAAAACTCAATTATGCCCTTTCATTCACAACATCGTCCTTTTTGGAGATTTTCGTCACTTTCCTGATCTGGTCCTTCGTTGATCCAGACCATTTCGACGATTTGAGTCTGGCGATCCTGTCATTGGAAAAAAAGGACAATTAGTTTAGAGATACAGTGCAGTACAAAACAGTAAAACAGTGGGAAAAAATGAACAATGGTTACCGGCACTTACTTACTCCGGCTGGCGTCTTTCACCCATGTTGATACCCGCGCTCAAGGATATGTGCTGTTGACGCGGTGTGGCTTCAAAATCGTTGTCCTGTTAGAAGCGGTGACAGATTCGGGGAACTCTCTGTGATTTATTGCACTCTCTCTCAGGGACAATGTTGTCTTTGAAGAAAGCTTTAATTCATGATTCCTAAAGCAAGAAAAAAAGTGCTTCAAAAACTGCACAATAGGTAACAGTACGTGCATACAGTAAGGCGACCCTGTAAAAGTACATTGCATAAGCCACATTATATTTCATATTTTTTTACCTCAAAGCTGACAATAGCCTCCTGTCCACACACCTATAGATGGCACCCCCCCACACATCAGCTTCACGGTGTTTTTGTCCGCGGCTTCAAGAGATATGCGGCCTTTTTTTTGTGAATGCAAAGCTGCAAATCTCTCCAACGACACAGTAGACCCGCTTCGTCATTGAAATCAACCTGTAAAGTTTCCCCCACTGTCGATCCATGCCGGGCCATGGACAACTCTTTTGATTTGTTTTTTGCGCCCGTTAATCTGGGGTACGCTCTGTAATGACAAGGAATAAATAATTTTAGGGTACAGTACAGTTTTCCTAAACAACACTTTTGTTTACCTCCTGTACGTCCAGTACTAACCTCACAATGTCCAATTTCCATCCAATGCTGCGTCTCATCTTTTTTATGCTGGTCTCTGATAACAGTGA
The DNA here is from genome assembly GCA_036426205.1 of Ascaphus truei. NCBI lineage: Eukaryota > Metazoa > Chordata > Amphibia > Anura > Ascaphidae > Ascaphus > Ascaphus truei. The sequence goes on along the minus strand of WSYH01010585.1, from coordinate 520 downwards.
GAATTGATTTTTCCGCGAGTGTTTTAACCCTTAGCACTCTTCTCATCATTCTCCCTCACTTATTTTGTCCACCAAAGAGTTGTCTCCCTCCAATGTAAGAAAAACATTCCGGTAAGTAAAATATTAAGACAGTCAGATCATAACAGGATACAATCTTTGTTTTTCTAGTTAATATGCAGTCATATAAAACTGTTGAAATATAAATAAAATATACAAAATATATATACTGTTGTAATATAAATATAAATATTACCACATATGATACTGTTTGTAATATAAATTTAAATATATAAAATATATATACTGTTTGTAATATAAAATATAAAATATACAAATAATGATACTGTTTTGTAATATAAATCTACATAAATAACAAAAATATTAATACAGTTGTAGATCTACGTACATTTTTGGATCTAATTGTTTTTTTTAAAGTTTTTAAAATATACTCTTACGTTGTTTACCCACCCTTGTGGCCCCTTTTGGGGGGCGTTCTCTGTTTTTTTTCCGTGTGCATGAT
>WSYH01010584.1:0-22814 GCA_036426205.1 Ascaphus truei | reverse complement strand
ACCTATTATGGACCCCAAAAATAGCAAGAAAATCCGCTATACAGCAGCCGCTATCCTCAATGACCAATTCATTAGCAATCTGGGATGTTACCAAATTTAGATGCGGACTTACGTCCAAACAAACCCTGATGACACCCCTATGGGGTAACCCACACTTTGCTCCGGGTATGCCTAGCGCTAACTTTCAAATTTGGAAACAGCATAATATTATGAGATTACATGATCTGGTGGTAGACAACAAACTCATATCATTTGCACAAACTAGAGAAGAGAAAAATATCCCACATTCAGAATTTTATAGATACCTCCAGATCAGAGCCTTCTACAATAATTCAACCCCATACCCACCTTTGACAACATTCGAAAAGCTCTGTCTGAATGAGACTAACACGAAGGGACTCACATCGCAGATGTATAGAGAAGTGATCGGTTCTGGAATTAAAGTCACCCACAAGCTAGGTTACATGCTAAAATGGGAAACGGACTTAGGGGAGACCCTAGATTTAGACGAGTGGACCCAAATAGCAACAGCAGCTGCTAAGAGCTCGATTTGCACAACATTAAAGGAGAACGCATATAAGGTCCTAATGAGGTGGTACCTCACCCCACTTAGACTATCCAAATTTGTAAACGGTAGTTCTCCACTCTGTCCTAGACAGTGTGGAGAATCCGCTGATCTGTTACATATGCTGTGGTCCTGCCCCCGGCTGATTCCATTATGGAAAAAAATCATTAATTGGCTTCAGAGGCTTTTAGGCCTCGACATCCCATTTGATCCCGGTCTCTTCCTTTTGGGAAGAGCACGACAGGGCCTCTCAAAAGCAACTCTTAAACTAATAGCACATTTTGCTACAGCCGTGCGGTGCTAGATTGCAGCATTATGGAAACAAAGTGAAATTCCTGTTATCCCCAAAATCCGGAATAGAATTTGGTTCGTATGCCAGATGGAAAAATTGACAAGTTTAGTCAATGACACTGGCGAAAATTTCCTAAAAGTCTGGACGCCTTGGCTGGCCCAAACAGACATCCCTGGGGTGGAGAGATCCACCGTTTTGATTTAATAGTAGTTAGATGCGTTCTCCGGTAATGGAGTAGACCTCCCAGCAGCAACAAATTAATTCAGACATCGGTCCCGGAAGCGTTGATCAGAGCCGCGGCCTCCCACCCTTTCTCTCCCCCTCCCCACCCTCTTCCTCTTACCCCCCCCACCTAATTTTACTTTATGTTTATTTATTATTTAAGTCTATGTCGTTGCTTATAACTCTGTTTTGATGACAATGTTTGTGTACAGCTACCATACATAAGAGATATGAATAATGCATGTCACAGTACTGGAAATAAGATGTATATATGCTGTATTTTCACAAAAATAAAAAATACAAGTTATAAAAAAAAAACGGTATCTATATTGACTAATAAAAATCTAATTTTGCATATCAATGATACATTCCTAAAAATGGGTATTAGACCACCCACAAGTCTCTAAACTGAGCTACTTTTAATGGAGCAACTTTTAATGGTCAATGCCCTTCAATCTCGTATTATTTGCATAGGTAGAGTGGACATTATTTGAAAAGCGGGCAAATTCTATTTCTGAGAATAAGTGGGGGTTGGTGGGGGTTAATATTTCCTAGGAGCGACTGCACAACACATACATCTTACATACTACATTTACTCAGAATATCGGAACAGACAAAATGGATGCCATGATCTAAATGGATGACTTGTGATCCTTTCCTTGTGGTTGACACACGCCCTTGGGTGACCTCTCCACCTTCCTCACATCCAATCTTCTCAGCCCCCTTTTATCCTTTAGAGACAGTCTATTTAAAGAATAGTTAACCATATCATAGTCCTGCCGTACCAAAAATATAGTCCCATAGTGCATAACTTGATTCCTTTCTGGCCATTGTATCGGCCCAGTTGATTTCTTCTTCGGTCTCTTCTTCTGGGGACTGCTGATATCTTATCACCAAAAAGAGACATAGCATCGGTGGGGGGGGGGGGGTGCAACACACTTCTGGACCAAAGTTCTGCTGTTCATAACACATTCATAGAGGGTAATGAGTAGGACAGACACACATAGAAACACATTCACTGGCTTCGCTCCCAGCGAAATAATCCAACCACCAAGTCCCAATAAATCCCAACCCTCATCTCTACCTTTAATCACTGGAACCACTTTTCCCAAATAACATAACCTGGTCTAGTTGCAGGATAATACTTTATCTATACTTCTATCACAGAGTGAATAACTTCCCTAGGGCAAACTCGTATTTCTACTCCCTTCGTAACCAATTTTTTATATATTAGTTGTACAAATATCTTAGAGAAACAAAAGAATGGAAGCGCTAAAATTCAAAAATTCAAAAAATAATGTATCCTAATCTACAATGCGGTGTGATATTACCTACAATCTATAAACAATGTGAAAGAAATATAGGCGGCTGACTGTGATATAACACTGACCCCAGGTCAGAGAAATAACATGTGAAAAAAGGTTTTATATCTCTGGCGCCCCGCACATGACCATAGTAACAAAAAGGATATATACAACCAGGACTGGTAGCTGTGTCAGATCCAGGGATATGCTCCAATCGATGTATGGATCATATATAAATAAAAAACAAATAAAAACACATAGCATAATATTGTATGGTAAATGCAAAACATAAAACAATGGTGACTGATAATGATGGATAATAAATAGAAAATAATAATGAATAATAATAATTAAAAAACTAATGACAAAAAACAGAACAAGACAGAATGCTGAGATGAACAACAGGTACTGATAAAAAATGACACATTTAATATGCAAAACAACATGTGGACATATACATAAACATATATATAAAAAAGTGTTATTAGAGTAAAGGGTCCGCTGGTGGATCTGCTGCTGCTGCTGCAGCTAAAATGACAACTTACCGGATGTAAAGTGGTAATGCGCAATGGATATTTGGAGAGTATCCCCTCTCATGCAGGCTGATCAGCTCTTGGCGTCTCTCCCCTACAATGGTGTGCTGCCCCTCAGTGCGTGATCGGCTCGGGGATGAGAAAGACAGTTAACTTGATTAACTTTATACCCCTGAGGAAGGAAGTTGTATCTTCCGAAATGCGTAGGGTGGGTTCTGCTGGCCCTGCTGCTTACTACTATTGACTACAGCCGATGATGATATCACACTGTTTATTTCATCTGGAGATCGGAGTGTGGCGAATCTGCCACTACCATCTGCACGCCCAGCCGGGCAAACTCTAGGTGAATCTGTGATTGCAGTCTTTCTCATCCCCGAGCCGATCACACACTGAGGTCTGTTTCTGTGAGACCTGGAGGGGAGTTCCATCCGGACGCAGCGCCTGAGGGGCAGCACTCCGTTGTAGGGGAGAGACGCCAAGAGCTGATCAGCCTGCATGAGAGGGGATACTCTCCAAATATCCATTGCGCATTACCACTTTACGTCTGGTAAGTGGTCATTTTAGCTATTGCAGCAGATCTACCAGCGGACCCTTTTCTCTAATAACACTTTTTTTAATATATGTTTATGTATAAGTCCACACGTTGTTTTGTATATTAAATGTGTCATTTTTTATCAGTACCTGTTGTTCATCTCAGCATTCTGTCTTGTTCGGTTTTTTGTTATTAGTTTTTTAATTATTATTATTCACTATTATTTTCTATTTATTATCCATCATTATCAGTCACTATTGTTTTATGTTTTGCATTTACCATACAATATTACGCTATGTGTTTTTATTTGTTTTTTATTTATATATGATCCATACATCTATTGGAGCACATCCCTGGATCTGACACAGCTACCAGTCCTTGTTGTATATATCCTTTTTGTTACTATGGTCATGTGCGGGGCGCCAGAGATATAAAACCTTTTTTCTACAAATATCTTATAACATATTGTCTTTTTCCAAGGGGTTAAATATAACTCTCGTGTTCCTGGGGTATAACCTATCGAGTATTGTAGGCGGACGCTCACAGAGGTATGCAAGGGAGACTGATTATAGTGAAATTAAATAAGCCTTTTATTGCGCCTGTTTCCTTAACATCAGGAAACCATCCAAACAAGGGGTAAACAAAGCTTCTATTCACTTGGGAGTATTTCTAGCATGTCTCCCAGCCCCAAACATATAGCAAGAGATGAACAGATATAAAAAGTCTTGTATATGAAAGTCTTATCTGTTTATAGTGGTTTGGAGGGAAAATCTTCTCTGTCCCTGGTTCAGCTCCCTTTTCCTCAGGGTGTGTCAGCATTCAGGTTTAGAAGTTTCCCCTGTGTCTTGAAAGCAGCTCTGATGTTTTCTTCTGGCAGGGCACAAGACTGTTTGTCTCCAAGTTCAGCTCAGGTGTGAGCTAAGGAGTCTCACTTCCTGTCTCAAAAGACAGGCTTTTCTAAGCCATCTAATCAGGCAGGTGGTGTTTGTTAATTGACTACCAGCAGTTAACCACCACACTGCTGGATTAGAAGTACATTACCTGAACAGGGATAACTCCCCTGTTACATACCTCCCCTGTTTGTGGGAAGCTCGGGCTTGCCACGGCCAAAGCCTATCCTTCCACTCTCATTCTATATATTTCTGTGACTTGAATGAGCAGTGCTTGACAAATCACCCAAAAATCTACTCGCCGAACCAAAAAAATCTACTCGCAACCTAGTCCCGCCCAAACCCCGCCTCTAGTCCCGCCCCCAACCCCGCCTCTAATCCCGCCCCCAGCCCCGCATTAAAAAAAACTATAAAAGAAATAAATTGACGCTTGGAATTTCCTGCCCTGATTGGCTGCAAGTTTCTTATTGTTTTTTGGAGTCCCATTCACAAACCACTACAACCAATCAGCGCGTGGGAATTTCTCTGTCAGTCTACCACCGATTTGCTGATACTCTGATGCCTGGTGGGTACATTTTCCAATTTTGCCAAGGGCCATGTGCCAACCTTTTACCTCAGCCTCTTAGCATAATGAGCCCACTGTCCAAGCTCCGCAGAGTCTGGGTATGGGCAAATGGTCACCGGATAGCCCTTTATTAGACCAAGACGGGGGTACTCAAAGATAACTACAGCATCTCTCTTGCATTTCAGAGGCTTTCAACTCCGGGACCTGAGCAGACCTAGTGGCGCCAAGCTTTGTAGCCATCTAGTCTCTCAGAACCACAGACTTTGAAATCCCAGAGCCACATGTACATACGGTAGGTTACAAGCATATGTGATGAAAAAAGTGAACAAGTGATTTGCGCTCATAATTCAGTGATAAATTGCTTATGTGATAGGATAAATAACCATTTCCCAATCGGTGCAAATTATAGTGAATATAAATATATAGATCAACTGTTGTGATTGTGAGTAATATAACTCAATTAAAGTGCTGTGTTAATGTATCAACAAGTAATTTTTATATAAATGGAATGGATTGGCTCCACAAACCGTAGTTCTAAAGTAAAAAACAAAAAGAGAAAACAGCGCAAATCCTCAATGTAGTAAATAGGAATTATAATGGTATATCAGCAGGTGAGTATTACACGTACATCAATCAAATCATATATTAGAATGACATGTTTGGAACATGTTACCACATCAGCAACTGCATCTGATCATGTTACTGCTGCGGCAGCTTTTATTCTTACTAATAACTGGCATGTACCTGGCATGTTCCTGGAATGTGACACTTTTCACCCGGAGCATGCCGGGCTCCTTTTGCCTTCCCAGCCAGGAGCATGCCCGGCTGACGCGCGGTTGATGTGTTAATTAATAATGGTTCAGGATTTACTAGGCTGCAATGCTTCGCTTGTCCACCAGATGGCATAAATTCATGAATTGTAATGCAGTATATATATATATATATTATATTATATAGATTATATTATATATATATATATTATATATATATATTATATTATATTATATATATCTGTATAAAAACAACCCCTATAACCCCTAACATACAGTACTGTACTTTTTATTCATAGTGTACATGTAGAGGGGGTCTCCGGAGTGAACCGTTGGTTCATGTCGGGGAACCCCTGCTTCCCGAGATACAGCCCCTTAATGAGGTGCCGGTATCCACTGCGTTTAAAAGACGTCCCGTCCAGTGACCGCGGCCTGTAAAACCAAGCAGAGGGATACCGGCACCCCTAAAGGGGCCTGTATCTCGGGGAGCAGGGGGTCCCCGGACCTAAAACCACAGCAGTTCTGTCCGGAGACCCTCGCACATGTACAGATGAATAAAAAACATATATAAATAAACACTCGTTCTTTACCTTAGTGGCTATGTGCTATGGTAACGAAGCAGCATTTCTGTATTTTAATAATATTGTACAGTGAGCAGGGGTTCCCTGAGCCAGAAATTAATGCTCAGGGACCCCCTGCTCCTGCACAAATATTATTAAAAATACAGAAATGCTGTTTCATTACCTTAGCGTATAGCCGCTAAGGCAATGAAGGGGTTAACTCACCGTGCGGCTTTATTGTGGGTAGTGGGGGTGGGTGAGGGGGGTATTGGCCCTGGTGTGTGAGTTTAGGACTTGCGGGGGGGTGGTTGCGGGTGACTTAACCCCTTCACGGCCGTAGCAGTTAATACCGCTACGGTCATGAAGGGGTTAAGCCCCTCCCGCTACACCCCCGCAACCCTAAACAGACCACCGTGGGCTAATACCCCCTTCACCCCACCCCCACTACCCACAAAAAAAATAATCACACACAGCAGCCGCCAAAAAAAAAAAAAAAAAAATCTAATAAATAAATGACTATAAAATAAATACATTTGAAATACATTTTTATTAAGTGTAGATGTGCAGGGGGTCTCCGGAGCTGAACCGCTTGGTTTCAGGTCGGGACCCTGCTCCGAGATACAGCCCCCTTTATGAGCGGTGCGGTATCCTCTGCGTTTAAGGTCCGATCACTGACCGCGGCCTGAAAACCAGCAGAGGGATACCGGCACCCTAAAGGGGCCTGTATCTCAGGGAGCAGGGGGTCCCGGACCTCTAAAACCACAGCAGTTCTGCTCCGGAGACCCTCTGCACATGTACAGTATAAATAAAAACACACACACTCAATAAAAGAATCGTCTTTACCTTATCGGCTATGTGTATGGTAAACGAAGCAGCATTTCTGTATTTTAATTATATTTGTACAGTGAGCAGGGGGTTCCTGAGCCAGAAATTAATGCTCAAGGACCCCCTGCTCCTGCACAATATTATTAATAATAAAGAAATGCTGCTTCATTACCTTAGCTGACAGCCGCTAAGGAAATGAAGGCAGAAATAGCAGTGTTATTGGGGACATTTGATTTGCCCCCAAAAACATTGCAATAAACAACATACAGTACACCCCCGTGTATTTAAAATACAATAAAACAATAAATACATGACATACATATTTTTATGGTGTTTAAACCTGCTGCCTCACTGTAATCTATGTAAAAACCCCTTCCCCTATGTGTGTGTTTTAAACCTCTGCCTTCACTGTAATCTATGTAAAAAACCTCCCCCTATGTGTGTGAAGCTTCCCTGCCTTCATTGTAATCTATGTAAAAAACCCTCCCTATTGTGTCTGCTAAACTTCCCTGCTTTACTAATCTGTGTAAGCCCCCCCCCCCCTATTGTGGTCAGTAAATCTGCCTGGCCTGTGTTCTGTGAGTGCAGTGTACTGTATGTAAATGTGGGGAGGGGATCCCATGTAAATAACACACCACACACCACTACCCATACCCACGGCCCCCTCCGCTGCTTGCTGCAAAACAGAGACAAAAAATTAAAACATACAAAAGTAATGTCCCCTAACCCTTAATACACCATAGCGGTATTAACTCTACAGTCATAAGGAGTTAACCCACCCATCACCCACCACTCGGGACGCCACATACCTCCCACACTAACCCCCCCACCGTGAGGCCTAACCACCCACCCACTACCAACAAGGACGGCTTACCACATACCGTTGGGGAAAACACCCCCCCCCCCAGTACCCACAATAAAAACACACAGTGACCCACATACACATCATTCTATTTATTAAATAGATTACCCACCCCTGTGCCCCCCATAAATACATGATTTATTCTTTTACATACAGGGTTCATAACGCAGCCCCATGTGAGTCCCGGGGCTGGCTGGGCACCTGGACAGACCTACAGTTTACCAGGCAGCCTTTTACACAGGTTCTGGAGGCCGGCTGGTGGATCCCGCCAGCACCATGGCCCCCAGGTGGTCTCCTTGGGTCACCGTGGGCCACTATTGGGTCCCACGGTAGGCCGGGATGTCTGGGAGCCCCGGGTCAACCCACAGGGTCTGTGGGGCCTGGGTGGTTCCCACGGGGGTTTGGGGAACTCACGGGTGCTCAATACGGGTCCGTCGGTTGCCCCACGAAGTGGGACCACACATCTCATCCCGCACACTACGGAGTCGGCGGTGCCCCCACAGAAGTGGGACACACATCGTCATCCCCGCAGACTACGGGTCCGCGGTGCCCCCACAGAAGGGACCACACATCTCATCCCCGCAATGTCACCCGTGGAACCACAGCCTGATACCCTTGGGATTACCGAGGACACAACAGGTGGTCTCCAAAGGTCCCACGGCAGAGAACCACGGAACAACCCTGAATGTAAAAAAAAATAAACCTGGCCTATACATTCAATACATACACCTCCCCCCCAACACCTACAGTACAATAATGTGCAAAATAACTATATCAGATATGGTAATAGATTAATTGCCCATTATTAAAAAACATTAACTAGCATATACAAATAACATAAAGTACTACTGACCTCATCAATACGAAGTGTCCGTCGCCAGCAAAATCCTTGTCTTGCCCAAACATACATAGCAAATACAAAGCCAAACATTGCAAGTAATTCAGATATCAATTAACCCCAAACACCCTATCAGATAATAACCGCAAAGGTGATTAAGGGGATAAGCCACACAGGCACCGATCCCACCCTTCACCCATGAATTTGTACAGTGGCTTCATCATGCACAATATATAGAATATATAATTATATATATATATATATATATATATATATATTATTATATTATATATAGATATACTGTGTATATATATATAAGATACTATATATATATATATATTATATATATCTATATATATATATATATATATACACAGTATGATAAGATATACTATAGTCTATACTACTATATATATATATATCTATTATATATATATACACACAGATACTGTATTACACACGGTGAACCAATATACAAATAAATGTAGAAGGGGTTATCAAAGCATACTGTCCTACAACTAAACATTCATCCATACAGAACTACATTAAAATCAATTTCTGTTAATAACCTAAATGATCTCACAATCTAATACTCACAAAACCAATGAAACACCTCACATTCCAATAAATATGATGCAATAAAAAATTTAGCACCATATACATTCTGCAAATGAATCAACCAAGTAAACAAAAATCAATTAGCAATCATTATTTACATCCCTAAACAATTCACACTCCATCACGAACAATGAAACAATTAACTAATTCACGCCTGGAGCAGAACAATTTAGCCTGTGAAAAAATATATGTACCAACCAAAATACAACCTTTAAAACCAAGGCTAGCCCTGACCTCCCTCAAACACACAATACAATACCAAGGAATACATCTATCTAATTTTAAAATACTTTAAACTCACAATAAAGCATAGCAGCATAGACAAATTAATTTAAAACACATCAAATCAAGCTTTTAAAACAACATCATTTCTTACTCTGTATGTATATATCTCTCTAGACATATATACATACATACATACAGTGGCAAGAAATGATATACCACAAAAAAAAAATACACATGTTAAAAAACCTTTTGAAAAAATTAACAAGTTAAATAAAATACATTTCTTTAGTTCACTTACCATTACTTGGCCCCACCGACTCCCGTTGCGCAGCTTACTCACAAACCAATCCACGATCAGGTACCCATAAAATAAAAAACCATAAAATAATAAACATTAAACTAAAAATCCAAATCAATCCACGGGTCTTCTACTTGTAATCCATCTTCATCTGTATTCTTCTTTCTTCTATCTCGTTCCAGCGGGGTGGGGCGGGGTCTTCTCCCCGTCTGCGGCCACGCCCTGGTCTTCTTTCTTGCCCGGAGGTCCTTCCTCCACGGCGTCTGGCTTCAAAATGAGACGACATAGGCTTTTAAAGGCCTATGACGTCACATTTTTCGTCATGGTTCCCACGGTCCTGATTAGGCCATGAAAACCATGTGTTTTGGCGGACAAAAAAAATGATGACGTCACTTAAAGGCAATGACAGCACAGCCAATCAGAATGGCTTTGCTTCAATTGCCTTTAAGATGACGTCATGAAAAGACACATGGCCGCCCTCACATGGTATGGTAGCCAATCAGAGCGTGGGAACTCCATCCCTACTCTGATTGGCTCTAGTACCATGTGACAGAAGCTTGGGGGGAAAAGGATGTGACGTCATTGAAAGCTTGTAACATGGTACTAGAGCCAATCAGAGTAGGGATGGAGTTTATCCTTCTCTCCTTTCCTGCCTTGTTCTTTATTTGGTCTATATGTTAGTAGTTCTTTTCTCTCCATTTCAGTTACTTTTTTATAAGCTGTATCTACCACCTCCTTTTTGTACTTTCTTTCAGTGAACTTATCCATCAATTCATGTGCTTGTTCATGATATATATGTTCTTGTGTACAATTCCTACGTACTCTTTGTAGTTGTCCCAAAGGTATGTTGTCAATCCATCTGTCTAGATGTCCACTATCTCCCATAAGAAAATTATGACAGTCTACTTCCTTTACGTAAGTTTTGGTTTCTAGTACTCCATTAGAGACATATATAGACAAATCTTGAAACTCTATGTTGTCTTGACTGTACTTGTTGGTAAACTTTAAGTTATAGGGATTGTCATTGAGTTGTTCAAGAAAATTATCCAGTAGCTCTAAACTACCGTCCCAAATACTGGCATTAAGTGAGGACCAACAAATAATTGGGGATCATCCCGAAACTATATACAATGAGTATGAAGCTCAAATCCTGTGTTAAACTATATATATGTCAATAGGTCTACATAGAAGATTTAAACATAAGCTTTAACTAATAACCACTTCAAAGAACTCTGCAAAAGATGAATTATTACAGAAATTCATCTAATATACAGAGAATCTTGTATTAAATGACTGCATTAATAATATAAACATCATGTTATATGGTAATGAAACATAATTCTCCTGATTTAGCTCTTTAAATGTTGGATATACAAATCATTGTAATTATAGGTTTGCATAATGATCTCCGCAATTCCTTCTGACAAATCCTGTTACCCTACTGGTGGTCTTTTTATATCTTATGTAACTGGCAGATTATGATATCGTACTTGCCAAATTCATGTTGTTCAATTATAAACATCCCTTGTATATATGATTAATATCAATAGTGTCTATATAATTGAATGCTGTATATTTCTGGTTGTATTTTTCTCAATTAATTAGTAACATATGATTCAGGTAGCGCTAATGAGCTGGTATAGGCAGCAATGCTTACTATGTATGACACTGATGAGAAATAACCAATCGTGTTCCTTGGAGCCAAATCAGTTTAATAAGTTTGAGCCAATTATTTTGGGGAGGTACATATAAATACCCTGGTAGGGATTAGACAATTATTAGCAGCCCCTGACGAAGCCCAAGTGCAGAAACGCGTAGGGCCAGCGTTGATTTGCAGCAGAGAGAGAGACACGCCGAGGAGCCTGTGTGGAGAGACATTTATGGAGAGCTCCGGCAGTGATTACCTGCATTGGCAGACAGTGAAGCTCGCAAGAGCTGGGCCGCGTCACACACCGCGTCACACGCTACATCCGAACACGTGACACGGAAGTAGCAGAGATTGCGGAGAGGACTGGTAACCGGCGCTTCTACACGAGTGTGAGAGACTCGCTAAACACTCTCTACTGCTTGTTATTATCTCACAAAATGTGAGTTGATTAGCTATATTTTATAAAGTCTTTTTTAGATTTAACGATTTTAAACTATTTTGTTCCCTTCCATTATTTGCTCCCCATCCCCCCCTCCTCACCCCCCCCTCTTATGAGATTCATCCATAGAGAAACGTGAGTGCCAGAAACCAGAAGTGCATGCAGCAGCTGCAGCTGTGTTCCCGTGGAGAGGATATCTGGAGATCCAGCAGTCACAGAGTTAAAACTACGTTGGCGAGTCCCATAGAGGATTACAGGCTCTTACTTATCCAATCTGTGTAAGCGCATCTCTTACCATCTTAAAGTCTATGCAATATTAGATATACTGCCCTATGATCTCTTTTTGTGTTTTTTCTCATCCCTGTCATATTTGCGCCTAAGTCAATCTTCTACATATCTTCAAGGCGGCGACCGTGGAGCCGCAGACCTAACTTGGCTGCAGTGTGTAGGGATAGGTGTACACCAGGGTATGTACCTCATTTAAAAATATTGGCTCTATAAGTGGTGTAAATTCTACATTCCACAGGAACAAACTGTTTAGATTTGCGCTGTGTTTCTTTTTTTTTATATATATATATATATATATATATATCTCTCTCTGTATATATATATATATATATATACAGTATATATATATATAGTTGCATGATGAAGCTACTGTACAAATTCATGGGTGAAGGGTGGGTATCGGGCCTGTGTGGCTTATCCCCTTAATCACCTTTGCGGTTATTATCTGTTAAGGTGTTTAAGGGGTTAATTGATATCTGAATGTACTTGCAATGTATTGGCTTTGTATTTGCTATGTATGTTGTGGGCAAGACAAGGATTTTGCTGGCGACGGACACTTCGTATTGATGAGGTCAGTAGTACTTTATTTATTTGTATATGCTAGTTAATGTTTTTAATAATGGGCAATTAATCTATTATCCATATCTGGATAATAGTTATTTTGCACATTATTGTACTGTAGGTGTTGGGGGGGAGGGTGTATGTATTGAATGTATAGGCCAGGTTTATTTTTTTTACATTCAGGGTTGGTTCCGTGGTTCTGCGTGGGACCTTCCATGGGGGGGGGGGGGGGGGTGACGGGTCGAGCAGGACGTGGGAGATGCGGCTGGTGTTATAGAGGGAATCGCATCTGAAGCCGGCTTGGGGGCCGCTAACACGCTTGACTCTCTATGCCCGGGGACTGAGGTAGCACCCTCATAAGACGCTTTTGAGCGGTGCCAAGAGGTACGTGTGAGTACTGAAGACGGATCGCATTGGTGGCAAGTGAGAGACCGCAAGCATGGGGCTCACGGGGGTTAAACGGATGGTTACTGATATCCGTGTCTTAGAGACTGTGAGGGCACTGATAGACAGCTCGCAGTGCGAGTGGGGGTGGGGACGTCATTGAGCGGGGAGGGGAGAATTTTGGAGGCTCTATCAGACGGGAATCTTACTTGGGGGGGGGGTGGGGACTGGGGTGGGGGGCGCGTTGTAAGCTTGGTAGCATTCATAGGGCAGGGGGGAGGGGGGGACGGACGGGGGTAACTGAGACGGTGGGGGGGGTCTCGAGGGATGGGGAGGTTGTCTGTGGTTGAATATATCCTGTACCGCGGGGGGGGGTAGTCACCCGTATTGGGTGGGGGTTTGGGAGCTCGGTGATGGTACATGGTCATGTCGTTAGAGACTGGTTCAGAATACCAGGATGGCTCCCTCGTATGTCTAGATTGCTGGGTATCACAGTGACCGGAGCACGTAATTTTAAAACGGGGTGATATTTCTGTGTGGGCCCGCCGGGTGGGCTGGGATATACCGGGCAATGTGGGTTAGCCCCATAACTGGTCCTGTAGAAGCTCTACGGGTAGTAGTATGGGGGTCTCCGAGAGGGGGGCAGAAAGTGAGGTGTGGGGTTCAGCCGCAGGAAGACGCCCCCCTCTCTCACGCACAGCTACCGAAACTCAAGAATGAAAATGTAGAGAGAGCGTTCATGTGCGTTGGTAGGAGCAGCTAGGCCGTCGCTAGGTACGATTTATTATTTAGTGTTGGAGGAGTGAGGCGTTTTAATACTAGTGGTGGGAGCAGGGTGTCTTTGGTCTCCGGAGCGGTACAGGCAATTTTTTCTCATCAGCCTTGGGACCAGCCGTACTTAGGGGGAGGTGTTCCGTTGATGTTACAGGCCCACGTCTATGGTGGTTGCCCTAGTTAGGGCATCCCTTCTTGTCACGTGATCTCGACTTAGGATATATTAACAGTGGCAGCGCGGGCATGAGGTGCGGGGGGCACCGGCCTAAGCTGGGCGGCTGTAACTCGAGGAAGTAGGGGGTCTCCAAGAGGTGAGTATAAACGTGAAAAAACATTGTTGAGGCTCAGAACCTACCTGGTCTACAGTACACGTGTAATTTTGAGAATTTTAGATAAACAGGGAAACTGGCCCCAACTTTACCGCCTGTAGAGGGGTGCGCAGTTATGACTACTGTTCAGACTCTCTTCTGCGCGTCTATTACACACAGGCATACACAGTGTAGCTTGCGGACGCCAGCAGGGGTCCCTTCTTTGGGAAGCTAATTCGCCTTGGTCAGTTCACAAAATAACGCGGAAAAGCCACCGGGGCGGGAAGAATAGGGTGGCGATTATAGTCGTGGTCTCGGAGCAATGGGGGGGGCGTGGAAGCCGTTTCGTAAGGTGAGACGTCAGCGGGCTGCAGCGTTTAGTAGCGGGAGTCCAGAATGGTGGTTCTCTTGTGCGGGTCACGGTGAGTTGTTTTTAATGTCGCTGGTTGATGGTTCTCTCAATCTTCGGGGGCAGCGGGGGGGGGGGTCGGGGGGCGGCGGGCGGGGGGGGGGGGGGGGCGGGGTGGGGGGTGAGTCTACGGGGGTTATCTCTGAGAAATTTGGAGTAAAGTATTTCAGCAGCACCAACTGATGGCGGGACGACAACTCATGTCCAGGACACCAGGATGGGGCAAACCGACGGCCGTGCGCAATTCTCGTACGCAATGCGGGGGGGGGGGGGGGGGTTGAGCGGTACACAGTAGGGCGGGGGGGGGGGGGACAGGAAATACAAAGGTACATGCTGGTGCGACCAATGTTGCTGAAGCGATGTTGGGCGGGCGTCAAAGTCGGAGGGGCGATTGAGTAAAGGGGCAGTTTTGCGGTCATGGCGGTGGTTGGCGGGGCCTATTGTCGCGTTGGTGGGATGAAGTGGGTTAGGTGGGTCTATTGGGCGATGGGGCTTCCCGCCGGGGATTTTTCCCAGGGCTAAACTGTCTCTACCGGGGGTTGCAGGTGAAGTGCCTGTGTGGTCTGATTACTGGTTTAAAATGTAGCCGGGGGGGGGCGGAGGGACGAGGCATGGATGGCGGGTATTTTTGCTTGTCCTGTGTCCTGCTTTGGGTGGTGCATTGAGGAACATATGTCATGGTGGCATACAGGATCCAGGCGCCGGGCCTGTTTGGGGGGGATGAAAGGGACCCGCAGATTTCAGTGAAGTTGGGTTCCACTTAATCAGGATGGGATTTCTGGGGAGTAGGCAGAGGTCCGTGACACCACGTGGTGGGGGCTGGGGGTGGGGCTGCGCGGGGGGGGGGGCTGGCCTCCTGGGGAGTATTTCACGGGGGAGGGGGCGGGGCCGTCGGGAGCGTAGTGCCACTAGTTCCTTCTCCAGAGGGGGGGGGAAGGGGGGGGGGGGGGGGGGGGGGGGGGGGTAGACATTGCGTCCGGGGCCGGGGAGAGGGGGGAAGTGAGTGGGGGCCCGTGTGTTTACTTGGCAGGGTGTCTACCGGGGGGGGGGGGGGGCGAGCTGCTCACGGGGGGGGGGTGAGTCATGCTCATGGAGATGTGCCTGAGCTGGGGGCTGTAGGATGTGGCCCCGGGTGTGGACATGGCAGGTGGGTCTGATAGATCAAGAGGGAATTCGTTGCCAATGGGGGGATGAGGCTAAGGTAAGCCCCACAGGGCCCTTATCCTTAAAAAGGCCTGTACCCCCCTCATTCCTGTGTTGTTGGCCTGGGGTAACCTGATTTCTTCAGTGGATAAGACCCTAAGTACAGGGGGGGGCGGGGGGGGGCGGGGGGGGGTTCGGCTGGGGGGGCGGTACCTATGTCCAGAACGGCACGGGTGGGGGTTTAAAACAGAGCAATCGGTCAAGCAAGGAAAGGCGGGTGTCACTGCTTGCAGGGGATGGTTCGTTAGCCCTGGGTATCCAGCACTCCCATGAATTAAGATGGGGGGGGGGGTAAACAGCCATATAAGTCTAGGTCTTGGGGAGGCAGTTGGGGTCACAGAAGGATTGGGCCTGGGGTCTCTTTACATTTTGGGCAGGATTGGGGTGGGCAAATGTGGACTCGGAACACGGTTTGTGGAAAGGACAGGGGGATCTTTCGGGTGCTGGAGGCTGTTGTGCACGCGGGTTTCTGACACCTTGGGATGCCGTGCGGGTGTTTCCTCTGAGTCCGCTTGAGGTGTACCAGCTCATTCAAGTGAATTTAGTTCTGCCGACAGTTGTCTGTGTGTTTGGGGGTGCTCGTTACTCAAGGGGAATGAATACTTCGGAGTTTATGTGTGCCACAAAAACCTGTTCTGCTCAAGGTCAGGAGACCAGCAGCAAAAATAATGTGTGTTATTGAACGCGTCCCCGGGATGTGTCAACCTCCGGGACGCAACTTTATTCTTACTTGGCGTAGCTCCGCGAGATCTTCCAGAGACCCCGGTGAATGGTGCGGTTTTGTGTCGTTTTTCGTGCGGCCGGGGGTTTGATCTATCCGCGTTATAGTTCGCGGGGCTGGGGGTGATTTAAGTCACAACATTTTATTCCGCGGGGCGTGGGGCGGTGCAGATAGCTGGGCACGGGGGCTGGCGCAGGGGTGGCGGGGTGGTGAAAGGCACGCGATTCCGGGGGCGTTGTGGGGCGAGGGGCTGTTGTCTTTAAAAGCGTCCGGCCTATAGGCGGGGCCTGGAACGCCATCACGGTACTGTGTAGGCTTTTTATCATGGGAGTGTATCATATGACAGGGTGGTCTCGGCTCCGGAGCTGAACCCGCGTTGGTTTCAGTTCGTGTGGTGCCCCTGCTCCCCGGAGATCAGCCCGCGCTTTGTGAGGTGCCGGTATCCGCGCAGTCTTCCGCGCCTCTGCGTTTAAAGGTCCCATGCACGTCCCGGTGGCGGGGGGGAGGAGCTCTGCGGCTGTAAAGCCAGGGTCAGTGATCGGGTAACATATCCGGTTCCCCGGGGGCCGCCCGTAAAGGGTCCTTGTATCTCGGGCGGGGTATCAAGGTGGTCCTCCGGACGCGGTGAACGCCACGCGTGCTTCTGGGGCTCGGCTGGAGACCGTCCTCTGCTGCCCAGCGATGGCTACAGTGGAGGTTAATAAAAAACATATATAAATAACACACTCGTTCCTTACCTGTTTGGGGTCCCTGAGGGTTGAGCCGTTAGTGGGCTATGTGCGTATGGTAACGGTCAAGCAGGCATGTTCGATAGTTGTTACATGAATTGATGCGTAACGAGGCGGGTGTTATGCATGGTGTTTGCCTGCCCTGAGGGCCAGGGAAATTAATGCTCAGTGGGTACCCGCCCGCTCCTCGGTCACAATAGTTTTAAAATACAGCTGCAGAACACTGCGCTCGGTCATTACGGGCAAGGAGGGAGCGATTAGCCGCTAAGTGGCAATAAAAGGGTTGACTGCACGCGTGCCGCGGGGTGGCCCCCCTCTTTATTGTGGGAAGCTGGTGGTGGGTGAGGTGTTTAATAGGGCCCTTGTGCTGATGTTTAGGGAGCTGGTGCGGGGGTTGCGGGCGTGCACTTGAACGCCGTGTCACGGGGGCTGCCGATATTCAGTTTAATACCTGCTACGGTCATGAGAGGGTAACCCTCCCGGGCTACGCGGGCCGCCGAAGCCCTAAACGGCGGGGGCAGAGGGGACACCGTGTCATGGTGGCTAATACGCCGCCTTGGTCACACTCCACCGGGCGGCCGCGTACCCAAGCATACGCTAAAAGGGGTACACACACGAGCCGGGGCGCGCTGGAGGGGCGATCCGCAAAAAATAAATAACTATATTTAAATAAACAAACCCAAATGACTATAAATAAAATACACTTGTGAAATAGGCGATTTTTAATTAGTATATTGTAGGGGATTTCATGGGGGGGTCTCCGGATGCTGGGAACCGCATTGGTTTCGGGAGGGTGCGGGGACCCCGGCTGGCCCCAGATACGGCAGCCCCCTTTATAGAGGTGCCGGTATCCCTCCCTCTGGTTTAACAGGATAGGGGGTCCCGTAGTCAACGTGAACAGGTCGGCAAGGTCGAGCTTAAGCCAGGTCAGTAGGATACCGGCCCCCATAAGGGGCCTGTATCTCGGGGGGGCAAGGGGTGTCCCGGACCTAACCAACGGCTGTCATCTCCGGAGACCCTCTGCACATGTACAGTATAAATAAAAACTATATACATAAACAATCGTTCCTTACCTTACGCGCTATGTGCTATGTATGTAATGAAGCAGGCATTTCTCTGTATTTTAATAATATTGTCAGTGGAGCAGGGGTTTCCCTAGGCGAAAATTAATGCTCAGGGGGACCCCTGCTCCTGCACAATATTATTAAAATACGGAAATGCCCTGGTCTGTCGTTGACTATAGCTGGTAGCCGCTAAGGCAATGAGGCAGAAGTAGCATGTTTAGTTGGTGAGGCATTTGATTTGCCCCAATAACATTGGTGGATCAATAAACAAGGGCTACAGTGAACGCCCTGTGGGGTATATAAAATACATAAACAATAAGGTACATGACATACATGGTTTTTATTGGTTGTTTTAAACCTGCCTGGGGCCTCACCTGGGTGATATCGTATGTAAAAACAGGCTCGGGACCCCTCATTGTGTGGTTTTGTCGCTTAACCTGGCCGGCTTCACTGTGTAAATCTATGGTAAAGAACTAAAACGGCCTTTCGGCCCCCCCCCTAGGGGTTGTGTGTGAAGGCTGTGTCCGGCGGTTCCTTCGACTGTAGTCTATGTAAAAAAGCCCTCCCCCCTATTGTTGTCGCTAAGTTTCCCTGCTTTGACTATCTGTGTAAGAGCCCCTCGCGTAGTGTGTGTCGGAGTAAAATCTAATCTGCGTGGCGGGGCTGTGTTTGCTGTGTGAGGTGCCAGTGTGAGCTGTGCTATGTAGAATGTGGGACTGGTGTATCCCTGGGGGGGGTGGGGGGCGGCGGGGGGGAGGGCTCTGGTTTGGGTGGGGTGCGACGGGGTTGGGGAACAGGGTAGGGGAGCGGCGGAACGGCACGGGACGGGGGGGGCCAGTGGTCACCGGGGGGTTAACCACGGGTGACGCGGGACTGCCGGGGGGTGCCGGGGATATCTCTGCTTGGGCTGTCAGAACGGATGAGACAAGGGTGGTGGGGGGGGGGGGGGGGGGGGGGTTCGGGGGGGCGGGGGGGGGCGGGGGGGTGGGGGAGGACGGGGGGTCGGGCGGGGGGGGGGGGTGGGGGGGTGGGTGCTGGTGGGGCTTCGGGGGGGGGGGGGCGGGGCGGGGGGGGGGGGTTCGCGGGGGGGGGGGGTGGGGGGGCCTGGGGCTGGTGGTGGGGGTTGGGGGGGGGGGGGGGGCGGGTGGCGGGGGGGGGGGGGGGGGGGTGGGAGGTGGGGGGGGGTGGCCCCGGCTTGGCCCCCCTCCGGCGGAGCGTTGGTGGGGGGGGCGTGTTGGCGTTTCCGCCGTACGAGGCGCGCCGCGGGGGGGGGCGGCGCTGGCCGGTTCCCTCTCTCTCGGCTCTAGCGGGGGGGAGTCTTTTGCGTTGACCCGTCCGGAGGGGGCGGGCCTCGGGGGTAGCATTCCTTAATGTGTTTAACGGCCAGCCTCGGGACGGGGGGGGGGGGGGGGGGCGGGGGGGGGGGTCCGGGGGGAAGGGGCGGGGGGGGGGGCGGCGGGGGGGGGGGGGGGGGGGCGGGGGCGGCGGGGGGGGGGGCGGGCGGGGGGGCGGGGGGGGGGGGGGGGGGCGGGGGGGGGGGGGGGGGGGGGGGGGGGGGCCGCCCTGTGGGCGGTCGCTTGGCTGGGGGGGGGGTCGGGGGGGGGGGGGTGTGGGTCCGGGCGGTCTGGGGGGGGGGGGGGGGGCCGGCTGGGGCGCACGCAAGGGGGGGGGGGGAGGTGTGCCGCGCTTACTTACTCCTCAGATGGGGCAACCGGTGGGCGGGGGGGAGATGGGGGGAGGGGGGGGGGAGGGGCGGGGGGGGGCGGGGGAGGGGGGAGGGCCGGCCGGAGCGTCCCGTCCCGGGGCGTGGGGCAACGTGCGGGGGGGGAGGAGAAAGAGCGGCCGGGGGATGCTGACGAGAGGAAAGGTGTGGCGAGGGGGCGAGGGGAGAGGGGGCCGTTGCTTCCTGCCTCGCGGCGCCGGCCTGGCTTCACCAAGGCTGGGGGGGGGGGGAGGGCAAGGTGAGCCCGCTCGGGCGGCGTAGCGCCAGGGGCAGCGAGGGGAGTTATGGGTGCTCTTGACGGGGGGGCGCGCACGGGGAGTGGGGATGCTTTTATTAAGGACCCGGGGGGGGGGGGGGGGGGGGGCTCGGGGGGCCCCCGAGCCGGGGGGGGGGGGCGCCTCGTGGGGGGGGTACCGGGTGGCGGCCGCGGGGGGGGCGGGTGGGGAGGCTGACGCAGCCGCGCTACTCCATTCTGGAGGTTTATTAAGATACAGGTGTACGGGCGGGGGGGGGGGGGGGGGGGGGCACGGGGGGGGGGGGGGGGGGGGGGGGGGGGGGGGGGGGGGGCGGGGGCCGGGGGCGTGGTGGGGGGGTTGGGGCTCGGGGGGGGGGGGGGGGGGCCGGGCCGGCGGATGCCGGGGGGTTCGCGGGGGCATGGGGTCTGGGTCTTGTGGTACGCCGGTGAGCGGCTGTGGGGGGGGGGGGGGGGGGGGGGTTTTCGCGTCGGCGCGGGGGGGGGGGGGGGGGGGGGGGGGGTGGGGGGGGGGGCCGGGGGGGGGGGTCGGGGGGGGGGGGCTGGGGGGGGGGGGAGGGGGGGGGGGGGGGGGGGTGCGGGGGGGGGTGCCCGTGGGGGGGGGGGGGGAGGGGGGTGTGGGGGGGGGCGTGGGGGGGGGGGGGGGGGGGGGGGGGATGGGGGTGGGGGGGGGGGGGGGGGGAGGGGGGGGGGGGGGGGGGGGAGGGAAGGGGGGGTTTGGCGAAGGGGGGGGGGGGGGGGGGGGGGGGCTGGGGGGGGGGGGGGGTGGGAGAGGAGAAAGGGGAGGGTGCGGGGTGCGCGGGGGGGGCGGGGCGGAGGGGTTGGGGAGGGGTCGGAGTGGGGGGGGGGGGGGGGGTGAGTGTCGGGGGCGAGGGGGGGTGGGGGGGAGAGGGAGGACGGGGGGGTCCGGTGGAGTTGGGGGGGTCGTGGGTGTGTAGTTGGACGGGGGGGATGGGGGGTGGGAGTGGGGGAGTGTCGTCTGCGGTTGGGGGGTGGGGCCGGGGCAGCGGTGGGTCGGGTGTTTGGTGGTTGTTTAGGGGCGGGGTGGGGGGCGTGGGGGCGGGGGTGGCGCCCCAGTGCTCCATACCCCTGATACGATGAACCGAGGGGGGGGGGGGGGGGGATGGCCTGAGGGGGGCCGGGGTGTTAGCGGGGGGGCGGCGGGACGGTGGGGGGGGGGGGGCGGCCAGGGTGGGGGGGCGGGGGGGGGAGGGGGCCTTCTCTTGGGGTTTGTGGGCGCGGGGGGCTGGGGGGGGTGGCCGGCTGGGGCCAGTGGCGCGGGGCCTGGTGGGGCGGGTGTTCCCTTGGCGGCGGGGCTTTTCCTCTGGGGACGTGGGCCGGGGGGCCCTGCTTGGCTGTAGTTCCCGCCAAGCACCCCATGGCCCCCAGGTGGTCTCCTTGGGTCAACTCCTTTCGTGGAGTCCTCCCATTCATGGGGCTCGGCCCCCATCTTCTCTCGGTAGGTGCCCTCGGTCCGTTCTCACCTTTCTCAGGAACACTGTCTTCGAGAGATCCCTTATCGCAACAATTCCCACACTGCCATGCGTTTTTCGCAGTGAGTCAGACCCACAGTTGTCTCTGCGTGCATGGGGGCCCTCGGGTGTTCGCCGGCGCTCTGGGTTCTGGGCACTCACTCGTGGGTGCTTCCCTACCTGTAATGGGCGTCCGCCGTCAGGTGGGATCGCGAAAATCTCCACACCTCCTTGCGAATTCACAATACAGAAGTGGGTCACACCTACAAATTTGCATCGCTGTTCAACCTGGGGCCTCCTACCCACCATCATACCCTCCACCTTACGGGTCGTGCGGTGCCCCCCCCTCAGAAGTTGGGGACCTCACGACAGGAGGGCCTCTTCGATCCCCCCGCAGCCGGCTCTATACCTACTACTGACGGGTCCGCGGTTGTTCCCCCTCCCACTAATAAACAAAGCAAGCGTTTCCGGTTGTATGACATTATGGCTTTTGATAACGCCTCTACATTTATTTCGTATTTGGGTCAGCTACGATTTTAAGTATCTTAATACAGCCTAATACTATATGTTGCATGATGAAGCAACTTAAAATTCATGGGTGAAGGTGTGGTATCGGACCTGTGTGGCTTATCCCCTTAATCACCTTTGCTGCGGTTATTATCTGTTAAGGTGTTTAAGGGTTTAATTGATATCTGAATGTACTTTTGCAATGTATTGGCTTTGTATTGCTATGATATGTTGTGGGCAAGACAAGGATTTGTGCTGGCACGGACTTCGTATTGAGAGAGGTCAGTAGTACTTTTATTTATTTGTATATGCTAGTTAATGTTTTTAATAATGGGCAAATTAATCTATTATCCATATCTGGATAAGTTATTTTGCACATTATTGTACTGTGGGTGTTGGGGGGAGGTTGTATGTATTGAATGTATAGGCCAGT
>WSYH01010583.1:0-22822 GCA_036426205.1 Ascaphus truei | reverse complement strand
CTGCTGCATTCCCTCCTAGCAGTGGCTACCCTTCCTTTCCTGCGGCTTGCTGCGATCCTCTTGCAGTGACCTGCCTTGGACTTCTGCGCTGAAGCGTTGGTTCTTCCCGACGCTGCCCTGCGGTGAACTTCGGCCAGCCTGCTGTCTCCTCCTGCTGAGATCGGCGTCATGGGCCGAGGCCGCTCCTCGCGCAGAAGCCACCCCCGCGCTCACGCTCCTAAGCTGAAGCGGGGAATTCCTGACTACCTGTTGCCGAACTCCTGCTTCCATAACGACGATGCTGCCTTCTCCAATCCTGACCCTGCGATGTACGACTACGAACTGCGCACTCCGGATCAGTCTGCTTGGACTCAGGTCGGTGATTATATAACCCCACCTCAGCCCCGCGGTCCGGTCCCGGTTTGTGGCGAGCATCGGCGTAACAGTACAGTTGTGGAGATAATTATTCCTCTGGAAACCTTACAACTCGTTAGTACTCAGCTGTCCACTGTCTCCCAGCAATTAACTAATGTTGCCTTTCGAGAAAGCCCTTTGCCTCCAATGCCACCTCTGGCTACTCCCCACACCAACCCTGGCTCATGGGTGCCCTCGCCAAATCGCTATGATGGGAACCCCCTCAACTGCCGCGGGTTCTTAAAACAATGTGAGGTGCAGTTTGAGATGTCTCCCTCTCTGTTTCTACTGGCCATGCTAAGATTGCTTATATTTACGCCCTACTCACCGGAGACGCCCTTGCCTGGGTCTCCCCCCTATGGGAGAGTGGAAGCGAAGTAACACAAGATTATACTTTATTCAGACGTGAATTTCAACTTGTGTTTGATACCCCTGCATGGCACGAGACAGCCGCCTTCTCCCTCTTCCATGTTTCTCAGGGTCGAAATTCAGCTGCCAAATACGCCATCGCGTTCCGTACGCTGGCCGCCAAAGTCCAATGGAATGATGAGGCGCTCGCAGCCGCATACTGGCATGGACTCTCTGATACGTTGAAAGACGATCTGGCTACTCACGCCCAGCCTACGTCCCTGGAGGAACTCATCACCCTGAGCGTACGCATGGATCAGCGCACGCAAGAGCGACGACACGAGAGGCACTGTTCCCGTTCTTCTTCCTCTGTTTTTTCTCACAGGTCAGTCGCTACTCCTCTCTTGGCCCTGGAGGCCTCTGAACCTATGCAGGTCGGCAGTCGACAACTCCAGGAAACCGAGAGAGCGCGGCGGCTGAACAGGCTGTGTTTCTACTGTGCTTCCTCAGAACATCATCTCCAGAATTGTACCTTGAAGCCGGGATGGGCACACCCAGTAAAGGTAGAGGGGCTTCTACTGGGTACTGTCTCTCCTAACCACTCTCCTTCCAAAGCTCTCCCAATGAAGCTGATGCTACCAGCCACACTGGAGGGTCCCAACCTTGTCGTGAAGGTCGAAGCGTTCATAGATTCCGGATCGGGCGGTAATTTCCTGGACCAGCAGTTTGCAGTGGAGAATCAACTCCCCATGGTCAGAAGGAAGAGCCCAGTTGGCCTTGAGGCCATCGACGGACGACCACTCCAGCCGGCTTTCATCATCTGGGAGTCTATTCCTCTTACCTTGACCCTGGCTCATGGTCACAAGGAGGTAATTGTCTTTGACGTTTTCCAGTCCCCTTCAGTGCAAATTATATTAGGATTGCCTTGGCTTCAACTCCACAATCCGCACATTGATTTGTCCGGTACCCTGCCCAGTCAGTGGCCCTCATCCGCAGATACTACGTCAGTGGATCCTCCTGTGGTTGTGCTTGCTGGACTGGACTCCGTACCTGCCGATCGATCATCCCTGCCTGCCGTGTACCATGACTACCTAAACAAGGTACAAGCAGAGGTCCTCCCTCCTCATCGCCCGTACGATTGCCCGGTCAACCTCATCCCTGGGACTGTTCTGCCAAAGTCTAAGTCTTACCCACTCCATCCCGGAGACCGAGGCCATGACTACTTATATTCAAGAAAACCTGGAAAAGGGCTTCATCCGTAATTCCACCTCTCCTGCCCGTGCGGTGTTTTTTTTTGTGAAGAAGAAGGATGGATCACGAAGGCCTTGTATAGATTTCCGAGGACTTAATAAGATTACGGTGAAAAACAGATATCAGCTTCAGCTCATTTCTGAACTGCTCGATCGTCTCCAAGGGGCTTCTATTTTTTCAAAACTTGACTTAAGGGGGGCCTATAATCTCATTCGCATAAGGGAGGGTGACGAGTGGAAAACTGCATTTAACACACGTTCTGGACACTATGAATACCTTGTTATGCCCTTTGGGTTGTGTAACGCCCCGGCCATGTTTCAGGAATTTATGAACGACATCTTCCGTGATGTTTTGGGAACCTTTGTCATTGTCTATCTAGACGACATCCTTATTTTTTCTAAAAATCTGGACGAACATATTCAAAATACCAAACTTGTGCTCTCCAGGCGGCGTTCCAACCGCCTTTACGCCAAGATGGAAAAGTGTTTGTTTCACCAGGCGTCCACGGCCTTCCTTGGCTATATCATCCCCAGCAGGTTCAGGGTACCAGAAGGACGTCTCTATGCGGCTCCACGCTTCCGCCATAAAGTCTTACTTTGGGGTCATTCCTCCAAAGCAGTTGGTATCCAGGCTTCAAGAGGACAGCTGATCTCATTAAACAGACTTTCTGGTGGCCTAAAATGAATCAAGATATCCTCAATTTTACGTCCGCCTGTCCGGTTTGTGCCCAGAGTAAAACCCTCCATCATAAGCCGTCTGGACTTCTGCTACCCCTTCCCATCCCGGAACAAACATGGAAACGCATTTCAATGGACTTTATCGTTGAACGGCCAGTGTCCAAGGGGATGAACACTATCTTGGTCGTAGTTGATAGATTTTCAAAGCAGGCTCGTTTTGTTCCCCTCAAGGGTCTTCCCAACTCGGCTACCTTGGCAGATGTCTTCTCCAAAGAAATCTTTAGGCTGCATTGAGTTCCCATCTCTATCGTCTCAGACCGGGGATCCCAGTTCATCTCGAAATTCTGGCGAGCTTTCTTCAAAGATTGGGTATCTCCCTCTTGTTCTCCCCCGGATATCATCCACAAACCAACGGACAAACTGAAAGGATGAACCAAACTCTCGAACAGTATCTGAGGTGCTTCATTTCCGACTCACAAGATAACTGGGTGGATCTTCTACCGTGGGCCGAATTCGCCATCAATTCATTAAAGAACGAGTCCACTCAGGAGTCTCCTTTTTTTTATCAACTGTGGCTTTCACCCCAGTAGCCTCCCTCTCTCACCTTCTCCTTCTGGAGTTCCTGCAGCCGACTCTCATATCACCAACTTGCAAGAATCCTGGAAAAAGATTCTCAAGTCTTTACGATCTGCGGTAGCCAAGCAAAAGACCAAAGCTGATCACCACAGCCAGAAAGGTCCTTCATTCATCTGGTCTGGCTGTCATCCAAGAACATTAGGCTCAAATCTCCCTCACCCAAGCTGTCCCCTAGATTCTTGGGACCTTTTAAAATCATACAGAAGGTCAACCCTGTGGCCTATCGCCTCGAGCTTCCCCCCTCTATGAAAATCCCATCTGTCATTCGTGTTTCCCTCCTCAAAGAGTTTGTGTCCAGCCCTCACTTCCCTGATCCCTCGTGGAGACCTACTCAAGTGTCCACCATGGGTCAACAGGAGTATGAAATACAGTCCCTTATCGACTCTCGTATTTAAAAAAAAGACTTCAGTTTTTGGTACACTGGAAGGGCTACGGTCCTGAGGAATGTTCCTGGGTACCAGTACATCATATCCACGCCCAAGGTTGCTTTTCCAGTTTCACCAGAAATTCCCCCTTAAGCCGTGGTTGGATCACTCAGAGATTGATACTCAAGGGGGGGATACTGTGATGACTGAGGAGATACCTTCCTCTCGTTGTCCCTCTCTCCCATCTCCTGTCACACTTTCTATTCCTTCTCACTCCTCTCTTTCACCTTCTACCTCTCTCCCCTTACTGCAGCGCGTCCCCCGCAGGTCACGCATACCCACGCTCTCCCTTAACCCTTGCCTTGATCCTCCCTGCTCCATCTCCCCCGCGGTAGCTCCGTTACCTTCCCCTGTGGTTCCATCCGTCCTTTTGCCTGCTCCTCGCGTGGTGCCTGTGGCGCGGCGCTCCGCGCGCCTGGTGACGCTTCTGGTACACGTGTCCCCTCAGCCCACGGAGGACGCGCGTGCATACTCCACCCTGCCCTTGCTGGCCATTGCGCGGGCACGGGCCTTGCATGCATTCCCCTCCTCTTGGTTCCGTCCTCCTTCTGCGGTCTTCCCCTGCTCCATGCGAGCCGTGTCTGTGTTGCAACCTGTGCGCGCGTATCCCCAGCTTACAGGGGGCACGCGCACAGACGCTTCTTATCAGCTTTCCCCTGTCTCCGCCTCCCAAGCTGTACAGGCCATTCCCCTGACTGCCCCTTCTGTCTCCTCCTCTTCTCCCCCTGACCTATCTCTAGCTTCTCACTCAGAAGCGTGTGTGAAGAGCTCCCAGGCATTTGGTAAGGAATCAGCTTTATTCTTTCTTTATTTTTTATATTTTGCTGTGGATCTGTGGGGGAGTATACTGTGAGTATACTGTGAGTTTTTAGAAGGGTTTGGGTGCTTTTTCAGGTTTAAAAACAGTTTTTGGTTTTCACCCAGAGGCTGCAGTGATTCAACCCAGCAAAGCTACACTGTGGCTGGCTGGAAACTGTAGTCTCAACCCCTCTCATCTCACCTACCCCTGGTTGTTTATTTTCTTCAATTTTCACCTTTTTTTAAGCCTGATTTCCTTTTGTCATTTGCATTTTTGGGAGCTATGTGTCTTACTTTAAAACCTTCAATATTGTGGTGTGGTTTCTTGTAAGAGAGAGAGTTAAATAATAAAGGGAGAAAAAGAGAAGATTACAGCAGGTTTTTAAAAAGCTGTTTTTCTTCCCCTCCCTGTGCAGAGATAGTTAATTGGTTCTTAAAGGGACAGTTTTCCTCTCTGCATCTCTCTCCCTAAGCACTATTTCCTCCCCTTACTTAGAGGCTTATTTTATCATGCCTGGGGGGAATAGGACTTGTGCAGCAACGATGGCCACACCTGGACATCGGACTCCAAAAACTGGGGCCCTGGGATCAATAACCACAGCCCGAGGCCTGGTACATCCAGTGCCCTGGCCACACCTCCCCTGGCTCCTGTTGTCAGTTCAACCCCTGCAGTCCCAGTTCCAACATGGGCACAGGTGGCAGCTGCAGGCGTTGACCCCAGCAACAACAACGCTGCGGTCGCGCCCGGTGTGAGCAGGAAGCTTAGGGTGAGGTGCCCAATGTCACCTGGCCTTAACATGGAGATCTATGTGAGGGCTGTGGCAGACGTTGTGGGTCCCTCTGCTGTGGTGGCGGCCACCAAGATGTATGGGAGGGGCATTTTCTTCCTCCGTAAGCTGGCTGCCACCCACAAGCTGGTGCAGAAAGGCATCAGTGTAGGGGAGACCTACATCCCCATAGAACCCATGGAGGGGTTAGGCACAAAAATCATCCTGTCCAATGTGCCCCCCTTCATCCCAGACAGCCTCATGCGCCCACGCCTGCAAGCTCTGGGAGATGTTAAATCTCCCATAACAAAAATTCCGCTGGGCTGCAGGGATAGAGCGCTGAGGCATGTGCTCTCTTTTAGGCGGCAGGTACAAGTGCTGCTGCCGGGGAGCACAGAATCGGTGGAGGGTTCTTTTGGGGTGCCCTATGAGGGCATAACATACACCGTGTACTATGGCACGGAGGGGGTAAGGTGCTATCTGTGCAAGGAGCTGGGGCACTCGCAGGAGTTGCCCCAAAGGGAACAAGGACCTATCCCAACTCCTGCACCCGCCCCTCCCTCTGCCAAGACACCTGGTACCTCTGAACCTACCACAGTAGGGCCCTCGAGGGCCCAGGTCCCCCCTGGGACCACAGGAGATGTCACTGCCCCATCTCGGAAACTGACGTCTATACCTCTCCCCCAAAGAAAGAGGGAGAAGGAAAAGCCCTTGAGGGCCCAGGCCCCCCTTGGGACCGCAGAAGATGTCACTGCCCCAACTCAAACAGTGACATCTGAACCTCTCCCCCAAAAAAAGAGGGAGAAGAAAAAAGTCACCCCACAACAGTCACACTCTGTTGTCGCTGTCCCCCCCCAAGAACACCTTACCCCCAATGTAAGCACCGTACAGGGTGCGGGGGAGCGGGAGGAAGCTCCTGATATGGAGGTAGCGGCACCCTCTTCTGGGGAATCACCCCCCAGGAAGAAGCCTTTTAAAACAAAAAACAAGAGGGTGATTGAGGAGGTCGAGGAGGGTGAACCGTATTATGTTCACCCTCGGATGTCTCTGAAGCGGAACGAAACATCAGTTCCGCACAAGGTGGCTCCATCCGGTCCACTGGTTAGGATTAGCCAGTGTGAGCCGGATCTCATAATTTTACAACCCCCCACCCTCGAAGATCTAGAGGGAATGCAGGAGGAGGTACCCGACGTCTCTGGGGTGGAAGGCCAAAGTGAACAACAACATAAGGCCTTGCCCCTAGATATAAACATTGGGGAAAGGTCCAACACTCCTCCCAGTTGGAGAACATCCCCCGGGGACCTGTGTTTTGGTGAATCTGCTGCGCCAGACGCAGTTGTCTTCGGGGACTCGGAGGTCGGCCAGGATCCCTCTCCGGCTGTGCCGCCTTCGGGTTGCACACCTGAGGCTGAGCCCCGGTTTCTGTCACCGGAAGAAGGGGATGGGCTAGGGCTGACCCCGTGGTTGGGGGTTTGGAGGGTGGAGCGGGGAAGGTGGGTGTGGGTGAGGGTGTTTTAGCAAGCACTTCCTTTTGCATCAGGGAGATGCCAGATGTGAGCTCACCTGGTGGAGAGTTTTGGTCGGGCACTTTGTTGGAGGCGACTGCTGGGCTGGACCCTCCCTATGAGGTACTTGCTAAAAAGTGCCCTCCCGCGATTAATGCGAATGCTCGTGGCATCCCGTTTGTTCGCATGGCGGTAGAGGAGACCAGGAGGGCACTGTGTGCCCTGTTGGCCCCCGAGGACACAAGGGAGACCGCTACCTCCGCCATACCGCCACCAGCTACCCCTGAACATCCCACCCCGGGGTTGGATGTGGAGGATATAGTGGACCCCCTCGTGGAAACACAGAGGAGGGGACCAACTCTAAGGCTGAGAAAGGCCCCCGCAGGGAAGGGCGGAGGTCTTCAGTTTTTCAGTCAAGAGGAGCTCGCGGTGTTGGAGCTCAGTGAGGAGTCCTTTGGCACTGCGGAGGCGGTGGACTCTTTGACCCCCATTATCCCTGCCCAGGAGCTAGATGGTTTCCTGGAGGATACCCTCTGCAAACACAGAACAACGAAGGTGTAGTTGGCCCTTGGAAGGTGGAAGGATGCCTCGGTCATTCTCCACTCTCTCTTAGTATACATCAGGGCTAACCACAAGGCCAAAATCTCTGGGCCTATCCATCTTCGTGTCCTGAAATTTCATAAATTGATGCGAGACCACATAAAGGCTTCTCGGGGTGTAGCACCCTGAGCGCCTGTGGAAAGCAAAACTCTTGACTACCAATGGCTTTGAGCATCAGTACGCTTAACGTGAATGGCTGTAAGGACGGGTTTCGCAGGTTCCAGGTACTCTTCTTTTTACAGAAGGAAAGTATTCTGTGAGCTTCCTGCAGGAAACCCATACCACTCCAGAGGCTGAAGCCAGCTAGCATTTGGAGTGGCGAGGCAAGGTCTTTTTCAACCACCTCACTTCGTCATCTAGTGGGGTGGTGATCCTGTTCTCTGAGTCCTTTCAACCAGAGCCGCTGCTTGCCAAAGCTGTTGTTCAAGGTCGCCTCTTGCATCTCAGGGTCCGGCACGAGGACTACACGTTTAATTTCCTGAGCGTGTATGCTCCTGCCACCAGACCCCTGAGAAGGCAGTTCTTCGTCAGAATGTCTGAATACCTGAAGACAGTCGACGCGGATGAATATGTGGTGCTCGGGGGTGATTTTAACTGTACCCTCGAGGCTCGCAAAGACCGGAATGGTCCGGAGCCACACCCGTGTTCTGCATTGGCCTTGTGGGAGGTCATCACCCGCTACTCCTTGGTAGACGTCTGGCGAGAACAACATCCTGAGGCATCCACTGAGTTCACCCATGTAAGGGTGTTTAGGGGTGAATGGATGTCCTGGTCCCGGATCGACAGGTTGTATATTTCCAGCCACAGCCTGTCAAGAGCCCAGTCCAGTGCCATTAGGCTGGCGTCGTTTTCGGACCACAATTGTGCGTCCGTGACGGTGACGCTGCTATCTGCAGCACCCTCGGCCGCATATTGGCACTTCAACAATACGTTGTTGGAGGACAAGGGGTTTGCGACATCGGTCCGAGACTTTTGGATTGCCTGGAGAGGTTGCAGGTCAGACTTTGCCACGTTAGAGCAGTGGTGGGATGTGGGCAAGGTTCATCTGCGCCTCGTGTGTCAGGAGTACACCAAAGGTGCCAGTGGGCGGCGCAATGCTGAGATCGAGGGAGAGGTGCTCGATCTCGAGAAGCGGCTGTCTTTGGCAGGAGACCAATACCTGCAGAGTATGTACATGGAGAGGAAGTGCGCTCTCCGGGACTTGGAAGATCGGAGAGCTCGGGGGGCGTATGTGCGATTCCGCAACCACTTCCTTCGGGAGATGGATCGTGGGTCGAGCCTCTTCTTCGCGCTGGAAAAAAAGAGGGGAAACCGTAGACATATCACCTGCTTGTTGGCAGAGGACGGTACATGGAGAGGATGTGCACTCTCCGGGACTTGGAAGATCGGAGAGCTCGGGGGCGTATGTGCGATTCCGCAACCACTTCCTTTGGGAGATGGATCGTGGGTCGAGCCTCTTCTACGCGCTGGAAAAAAATAGGGGAAACCGTAGACATATCACCTGCTTGTTAGCAGAGGACGGTACCCCTCTGACTGACCCGGAGAGCATCCGGGACAGAACCCGGAGATTCTATGTAAATCTTTTCTCTCCGGTGTCCATCCAGCCAGATAAATGCAGGGTCTTATGGGAGGGGCTTCCCATGGTCAGTGAGGATGGAAGGGAGCGGCTTGAGTTACCATTGACTCTGGCCGAGCTCTCTGAAGCCCTCAATCTCATGTCCCGCGGAAAAACGCTGGGGCTAGACGGGCTGACTGTGGAGTTCTTCCGGTTTTTCTGGGAGATGCTGGGACCTGATTTCGCGAGGTCCTAGCGGAAGCCCTGGAGACCGGTGAGATGCCCCTTTCGTGTCGGCGGGCAATACTGTCTCTGCTGCCGAAGAAGGGAGATCTCCGCCAGATCTCTAACTGGCGACCGGTCTCACTGCTCAGCACGGACTATAAGATCGTAGCCAAAGCGCTTTCGCTGAGGCTCAAGTCCGTGCTGGCAGAGGTGATTCACCCCGACCAGTCCTATACTGTCCCGGGCAGGAGTATTCATGACAACACCTTTCTGGTCCGGGACCTGATGCGCTATGCACAGAGGACTGGTCTATCACTCGTCTTCCTGTCCCTAGATCAAGATATGGCATTTGACAGAGTGGATCACCGTTACCTTATGCAGACCCTGCAGGCATTTGGCTTCGGCCCACAATTTGTGGGCTTTCTCCAGATGCTGTACGCCTCTGCAGAGTGTCTGGTGAAGATCAACTGGTCAATGACGGCACCTTTTGTGTTTGGTCGGGGAGTACGTCAAGGGTGCCCCCTGTCTGGGCAACTGTACGCGCTGGCCATTGAGCCCTTCCCCTGCCTACTGAGGAGGAGGCTCACCGGGCTTGTGCTGCTGGAGCCCGACATGCGGGTAGTCCTGTCGGCTTATGCCGATGACATGCTCCTCATGGCCCAGGACCTAAATGATCTAGAGCAGGCACAAGCGTGCCAAGAGGTCTACACCATGGCCTCTTCTGCTCGGATCAACTGGTCCAAGTGCTCCGGCATTCTGATGGGTCCCTTACAGGTGGACTCCTTGCCCCCTGCGTTTTGGAATGTCTCGTGGGAGAGCGATAATCTCAAGTATCTGGGAGTCTACCTGTCTGCTGCGGAGGACCCGGCCCCGGAAAAATTCAGTGATCTTGAAGAACGGGTCATTGCTCGTCTGGGGTCATGGGTGTATCTGTCGAGAATGCTATCCCTCAGGGGAAGAACCCTGGTTATTAACCAGCTGGTGGCCAGTCAGTTATGGCACCGGATGATAGCCATGGGTCCAACCCCCGAATTTATCAAAAAGATCGAGAGGAAGTTGATGGATTTCCTCTGGATGGGGAAGCATTGGGTCTCTGCGGGAGTTGTGTGTCTCCCCTTGGAGGAGGGTGGACAGGGAGTGGTGTGTGTCCGCTCCCAGTTACACACTTTCGGCCTCCAATACCTGCAGAGATACCTATTTGCTGTTCTGTCTCCGCAGTGGTGCCAGCTGGCGACCAGTTTCTTTCGCCAGCTGCGCAATATGAGGTATGATCGGCAACTGTTTATCATCAGGCCCGAGGGTTTAGGTAGAGACCTCTCGGTGCTGCCGGCATACTACCGGGACTTACACTGGCGACACACTTTATTCGAGCTTGGCTAGTCCCACGAATTAGGGTATACCCGGGTGTATTGAGGTTTGTGACTGTTTTCTGCCCGAGTACATTGAGTTATTTTCCAAGCAGGGATTGAAGCATTTTATTCCCGCTGGCTGCAATACTGCACAGTATATATATATAAACTGCATTACAATTCATGAATTTATGCCATCTGGTAGACACGCGAAGCATTGCAGCCTATTAAATCCTAATCATTATCATTTAACAGATCAGCCGCCCATCAGCCAGGCATGAACCCAGGCTGGGAAGGCAAATGCAACGGGGCTTGTCAGAGGTTAGGAGTGGCGCATTCCAGGTATCTGCCAGGTACATACCGGGTATTTGCTCGAATAAAGTGTGTCGGTGCAGTACTTAAGGCCTGGAAACTGGTCTCCGCGACCAGGAAGGAACAGGCGGTGGGGGTTTATTTCCTCGCCGAGCCCCTGCTGTATAATCCGGCAGTGGGGGCTCATATGTTGGATTCACCTTCTATTTGCCGCCGGCTAATAATGGCGCAGGTGACCAGAGTCGGGGATCTCCTGGACTTTGAGCGGCAAGACTGGGTTAGGGCAGAGGTGCTCACGCCCCGTATGGGTCTGCGTACTGCCCGCGTCCCTCATCGTTTGATCCGGGAGATTAAATATGCCATACACCCCGACTCACGCACCTTCATTGAGGGGGTATTGCAGACCGGAGAGCCTTGTCAACCTTTCAACCCTAGCTCTCCGGATCTTTGTGTGGAACCCAAACCACGGCAACCCCCTCGGGCTCCTCTTTCCCCCAACCTCAGCAGGTTGGTGGATATGTCCCCGGCATGTTTCTGCGGCATGCCAAAGAAAGTCCTGTATTCTCTAGTGCTCCATATAGTGCATAACCTCGCCTTGTCACCCACACAGAAACTATCTGGAGGCGGTTATTCCCTGCGAATGAGGGCGAGAGACCCCGGTGGAGGGAACTTTATTCATCCTTGGTTCCCCGTCCCGCCGGTGATTTGAGTTGGAGTGTCCTCCATGGTGTACTGAGCACAGGAGAATACTTGGCACACTTCACAGACTCCCCCACCACCTGTCCCTTCTGTGGCGAGCGGGAGTCCGTGTATCACATTTATTCGAGTTGCGCCAGACTGCAGCCCCTCTTTTCCTTCTTGAGGAGCCTTCTCCTGCGGTTCTGGCTACACTTCTCCCCTCATCTTTTTATTTTTGGGTGCCCAGTGTCCCGGAACAATAAGCCTAGGGATCTCCTGGTCAGCCTGCTCCTGGCATTGGCTAAGGTAGCCATTTCTAAAACCAAGAAGCAGTGTTTGTAGGGGGGGGTCCCAACAAACATCGTGGCCATGTTTCGGGCGCTGGTGCACTCCCGTATTAGGGCAGAGTACTCGTACGCCGAGTCTACTGGGACGGTTTCAGCGTTTGCCTCCCAGTGGGCGTTAGGCGGGGTGCTTTGCTCGGTATCCCCCATCAAGGGTTCTTTAGATTTAACCCTTCTGTTTTAAGTGCACTTCATCAGTGCACTTATGGGGTTCATTTAATTTTTGTTTGACTGGTTTATCTTTTGTTCTACTTGGCAACAAGTAGAATTGCTGTTTAACTGAATTGGCCGGCTTCACCGGCCAATCAGTTTCAAACCAGATCAAAATAGACCCACTTCTCTCTCTACTCCTCCCTTCTCTGTCATTGGTGCACCTTCCTTTATAATCCCTGTCTGTCCACCTCTTCCTCGCTCTGCATAGTTCCTGTTTCCCTGTATGTACCTGACCTATTCTGTGCTCCCTCTGTGCTCCTGTTATTACCTGCTCCTGTGATACTTTGGATTTCCCTGGCTTTGACCCCTGCTGACCCTGGACTACTCTGCTCTCTGGTATCCCTTGAACTCTGCTACACGTATGACTTCGCTGACTTCTGGCTTCCTAGGACCTGGCTTGCCCTCTGACGATGCTACCCTCTGGATCCCTGGACATTGGCTAATGGACACGACTATTCTTACGGACACTCCCCAAGCATTGCAAGTATACTTTAACTACTCTTCCAACAGGCCCAGCAACGCTGTACCACACTCCGGGCTTGCTCCCACTGCTGTGGGTGTGTTGTATCATACCGTTCCCCCTCAGTACTGGGGTCTAGTTAGGTCTGCGGGCATACAGGCGTGACAGGGTGTCAGTTCAGAGTCATCAGGGCAACCCCATTACTGAGGATGAAAGAACCCCAGATTCAGAGAGAGAGAGGAAAACACTGCATAGCACAGATCAACCAGGTATAAAATAGTTTAATCTAAGTAAAATATGCACTCACAATGTGTCAAATAAAATCGGGCATGTCACACTACAATAGTGTACAGAAGAGACCGTCACCACGCCTGCTCACCGTCCCGTGGCTCCCGATAGATTTCCATCTTCAGCCCCTGCTCTGTCGCATCACCGCAAGACTAGACGTCTGATGTCAGATCCGGTTACCCTCCGGTGTTAGCTTGGCTTCCCACAGTTCCTCTCCAAGCTGCTCCGTGTGATAGAATGACTCCCACTCTACGCGTTTCGCCACGCAGTAACATCGGCTTCATCAGGAGTCACTCCTTGCGGTGATGCAACGGAGCAGGGACTGGAGACAGAGGTCTATCGGGAGCCACGGGACGGTGCTGATGGTCTCTTCTGTGCACTATTGTAGTGTGACATGCCCGATTTTATTTGACACATTGTGAGTGCATATTATACATAGATTAAACTATTGTATACCTGGTTGATCTGTGCTATGCAGTGTTTTCCTCTCTCTCTCTCTGCATCTGGAGTTCTTTCATCCTGAGTGCTCGGGCTGCCCTGATGACTCTGAACTGACACCCACCATGGATTGACTGCCATAGCATATAATGCTGTTTTAAATCTTACAGTCTGTAAGTAAACACTCTTTACGAGCCAAGATTTGGAGCTTATTGCCAATTCTGCTAATTTCCGCTGCACTTAGATTATCTGTGCTTTTGTGTTTTTCCTTTAAGCTTCCCCTGGATTTCGTGTATCCATTACAACATTTGGGAAGAGTGAAGACAAATCCTACCAGAGGGTCTGAGCACAGGGTGACATCTCATCTTTTTTGTGTTACCCTATTGGGTTTATCACTATATCACATTTATGTGTAAAATATTTTCACCTTAAAAAATATTTTATTCGCCTTATTCAAAAATGTATTCACTTTATTTAAGTACCATTGTTATTTCACTATATTCACAGTGACCACCTGTTTAGTTGTTTTGCGCCGATTTATCACTTTATTATCAGTACCATTGGACAGTGAACTCTAACGTTGAATTATAACCTACTACAAACTCTTCAAATAATGAGATTACACAGCCTGGGGTTAAAAATGGAATTTACTTTTACCAATATGTTTCTTGTTTTTTTGCCACATATTCATTCTCATGTAAGTATCAAAAATATAAATTACCTAAAAGAAACATTGGGAGAATTCGGTTTTGAAGGACGCCTGTTAAGAGCCATTCTTGCGCTATATGAAGGTCCGACAGCAAGGGTGTGACATCAGAGCTTCCCCCCAGATCAATTTAATATACAAAGCGGAACAAAACAGGGTTGCCCATTGTCCCCACTGCTGTTTTCCCTCTGTATCGAGCCCCTAGCTGCGCACATTAGACGTAGCCCAGACATAACAGGAATCTCAATTGATAACCAGATGCACAAAGCAGCCTTGTATGCAGATGACGTCATTTTAACGTTGTCAAAACCTCTCACATCCTTGCCCAGGATTTTCGGGATTTTAAGTAAATTTAACCAAATTTCGGGATTTAAAATCAATCAGACCAAATCGGAAGCCCTCAATATAAATTTACTCAAAGAGGTGGAAAAACTGATAGACATAAACTTTAACTTTAAATGGCAAGCCTCCACTATCACATATTTAGGGGTATACATCACAAGGGACAACAAAACATTATACAAAGTCAATTTTCTCAGGTTGATTAAGAGGTTGGGGGAGGATCTCAGGACATGGATGAAAGGTGGCATCTCATGGATTGGGAAGATACATAGCGTGAAAATGAATCTCCTCCCAAAGATGTTATATCTATGCCAGAGTCTACCTATACCTATAGTAAATGTGGACATCCTCTCCCTACAGTCACAAATTATGAAATTTATTTGAAATAAGAAAAACCCAAGAATTGCAAAGGGTATCTTGAAGAGGACCACCATAAAAGGAGGACTAGCGGTACCTTGCTTGTTAGCTTACTACAAAGCGGCCCAATTAAGCCAAATTATCCAATGGCACAAGGACCCAAGCTTAAGGAGATGGGTAGAATTGAAGAAAAGCTGTTGGACACCAATTGAACTACACAATTTGATCTGGCTACCCAAGAAAGGATTATTCAGACTGGAAATGCCGCTCCAGACCATAGTCAATTCAATACGGATATGGGAGGCCACTAAATACAGCTGTAATCTAATTTCCAAGGATTCACTTATGACACCAATCATCGGTAACCCAGATTTCGCTCCAGGGATGAATAGAAATAATTTGCTCGTTTGGATACAGTCGGGTATTACACGGCTTAATGACCTGGAGGGAAGAAAATATATAAAAACATTTGAACAAATGAAGTCCACCAAGGATATACCAATCAAGGAATTCTTTAGATACCTCCAGATTTGAGATTTCTATAACAAAACCCCAATCAGACCTGTAAGAACGAATTTTGAGAAGCTGTGTTCTAGAGGAATGGACACAAGGAGACTAACATCTAGAATGTACAGGGAAGTGATCTGTCCTGAGACCCCTAATGAAACAAGACTTAGGGCTCTATGCAGTAAGCGTTGATAAGGGTTTTTTCGCCATTTTTTCGCCAAAATTGGGTTTGAGATTCAGTAAGCGCCGATAAGTGCTTGATTTCGCCAGGTTTCGTATCCGATAATTGTGTTATGGCCAGTTGACTGCCGATAAGCCGGTTTTCGGCACTTATCGCCACTTTGTTTATTCGGCTGTATTCAAGTAGCAAAATCAGCTTATCGGGGCTGATCGGCACTAAGAAATTGAGACTTCATGGCCAATTTCTCCCGCCAGTTGGAGAGGAGAACAATTGCTAAGGCTGCCAGAACGGCACTTAGAAAAAAAACCTCTTCTGTACATCAAAGGAGTCAATGGAGCGGGGACGTATAACATTATACTACTGTTTACGTTCTATTACTCACAATACAAATGTGTTTAGCATTACTGTACAGTGTGGGGGGCATTCACTGCATTGTGTCACACCTGACTGATTATTTGTATAACATAGAACTTTTATATGTTTTCATCATTTGCGTGTCACATTACTCATCATGTGATGATGTGTCAAGGGAAAAACCTATACTCAACTCTTAAAGGAGAACATCACATCATATCAAACATGTTAATGAAATGTGCGACAATTTATTATATGATGTTATCCATGTCACACATGTAACACATACACCGTATGTTCATGTTGCTTTACATTACACAATGCTTGTAATGTGTAACGCATGTTTAAACGTTCATGTACATCTTTCTTCTCATGTTTACATGTACTTTGGGTCCTCCCTTTTTTCATGACGTCCGTTATTAGACAGTCAATCACATTGCATGTTTACATTGTAAACGTTGCATTACAAGCACTTCATGCTAACTTATACACACATCTACAATAGTTACTCATTGTTACACCTTTCAAACTGATTCAATTTCAACTATCCTCATAACATAAATGTATGCATATGCACACGAGAATTCTTTGTTGTGAACATGTGACACTAACATGGCTAATTAGACATGTTGTAGCAAACTTTTTCTACGTCAATCTCAGGCTTTTTGTCTAATTACTTGACTGAGTGTTGCGTTCAGAAGTGTTACATGCCTTACACATTACACTAATAATTTACAATGAATGCTTGTACAAAGCTTAACGTTACATCATTGTGAAATATCATGATTGCCTGCTGAATACACAGAAAAAAGACTTCTTAGATCAAATGGAGACAGCTTGGGAGCCAAGTACTTTAATATGTAAATGTAACACGTTGCATTTTACTATGTCACCTGACATCATCACATACCTATTTAAAGGACGCCCATTACCTGCTCATTCACAGCTACTGATTTCAAAATGTTGCGATTGTTTAGGAGACGTCGGAACATTCTTTTGCATGACTGGCTTGCTGATGAAGAGAATGACATAGGGCAAGGGAGGGACAGAGCCAGGGACAGTGACAGGGACAGGCAAGCGGATACGACAGGGACAGGGAGAGGGACAGGGCGAGGGACAGGTAGAGGGATAGGAGATCAGAGGAGAAGACAGAGGAGACAAGTTGTGCCTCGTCCACGTGTGTACAGGGAGAGAACCCTGTTAGATGGGATGAGTGAGGAAGAGATAGTAAGTCGCTATCGTTTGAGTTCAGCAGCAATCTTATCTCTTTATGAAGAGATAAGGGGAGATTTAGATTTTTTGACAGCCAGAGGCCGTGCAGTCCCTGGGCTTGTTAAAATGCTGTGCTCATTACATTATCTTGCTTCCGCGTCATTCCAGACAACTGTGGGCATAGTGGGCGGGGTCTCGCAATCTACATTCTCGCGGGCCTTTACCCAGTTTCTCTATGCACTCAATAGACGCGCTAGGAATTATATTCATTTTCCTACAGAGGCGACAGAGTGGCTGGAAGTCAGGAATGGCTTTTATAACATAGCAGGGATACCATGTGTGCTGGGTGCAATCGATTGCACACATGTTGCTTTGATTCCACTTAGTCAGAGTGAGCATGTTTACCGCAACCGTAAGCACTACCATTCACTGAATGTACAGGTGGTATGTGATGCCACGATGAGGATAATGCATGTGGTACCCAAATTCCCTGGTTCCAGTCACGATTCCTTATCCTGAGGAACTCTTCAGTCTTCCATGCTTTCGAAGAAGGCCATTTTGGACATGGTTGGCTGCTGGGTGAGTACATATTTGGATGTTGTAACACAAAACACATTTTTGTTTAGGAATGATTTCATTTTAGAATGTTATCACTAATGTAAGCTTATGTGTGCTCCATTGATTATAGGTGACTCGGGATACGGAATTAGGCCGTGGCTCTTGACTCCGGTGCTAAACCCTCAAACTGAAGCAGAGGAGAGGTACAATGCAGCCCATATATCTACGCGATCTGTTATAGAGAGGACATTTGGCCTACTCAAGACCAGATTTAGGTGTCTCGACAGAACTGGTGGGGCTCTTCAATACAATCCACAAAAAGTGTCTGATATTATCCTTGCCTGTTGCATTTTGCACAATGTGGCACTCAGACATAATGTACAATCAGACATAGGTGAGCCTTTGGTAGAGGAGCATCCCACCCATGTAGCTGCTGAAAATGAACAAACAGCCAGTGGTGGTCAGACACGCCAGAATCTCATAAATTCGTTTTTTTCTTGTAAGTAAAAACATATATGTTCCTAGTACTACTTTTATATATTAATTATGTTATATTAACACTATTTTTTTTTACATAATCTTCTGTTAGGACACAGATGAATATGGGTTGCACACCTTTCTCTTCTCTGCTGTGTGCACAAAGGCATGTGGCACCGGTATGTTATTTTTGCACAGGTTATATAATCGTTCTTCGATTGTAAATTAGTTGTGTGTATGTGAATACAACTGGTGTAACAAATGAGTATTTTTTTAGCATTGTGTTGTTGATTATGCAAACACAATACACATAGTATGGCCATAGTCATTCATTCTTGCAGTATGGTTACATACAATGTTATTGTTACAGTGTAACATGCGCATCCATATGATGTGTACACCAGGCTGATTTCATTTTTAATGTGATAAAATATACATGGTGTTTCACATTTAACACCAAATACACACTTTGCTGTGTTGCTTACGTTAGTGAAGATGTCATGTCAATGTTTGCAATTTATATATTGTTCCATTGTATTATAGGTATATCTCCTCTATGACTGATCATGGTATGTATATTAACTGACATCTGTCATAAGATGTGCCTACCTCAATATACGTATAATTATACGATGTAAAAACCCAACATATTGGTAAACGTGAAATCTTACATACATGTAGTTTCTGTATCATGTACATGCGTTTAGCTACTATTGAGGTTTCATGTGCATTGTATTAGAAAATGATTAGTGCCATTACATCACATTTAATGTATGTTCCCTTAAAAATTCCATTAATCTAATATAGAGGTGGGTGGAGAGAAGGGGATAAATGCTGATAGTTTTTTCCTTACGGGAGGTGATTAATCACGGATGCAATTGAGTGATCATAACACTCCATGCATGAATGCCTGTAATCACACCAATGCTTTGTACATCTTATATGTTGCAATGTATGTGATTAGTAATGCTATAAATTATTTTTAAACATTACTTTAACATTGTCACATGTGTATGTATAAGTCACACATGTGTGTTGATGTGACCTACATGTAACAAGTGTCAAACTGTTAACACAAACCCAATTGTGTCACAAATTTAAGTGTAATTTTGCATAATTCATTTCACACAATGACAATGTTGTTAATATAGTTGGAATGTCATTGACGTCACTTCATCATTATTATGACAATCATTTACAAGTATTCTCATTTATAAACGTCAATCACGTGCACATTTGCATAGGCACACTTTTTAAGACAACTGTTTGTGTCTGTATCAATTTGTGTATGATGCATGTATAACACCGTCAAATGATAACATCAGGTTTATTATGGTAGCTTATATCATCATATTCACTTTACTATGTATGTGTTGAACGTTTAATAAACACAGAAAAGTATAGTTAGTTTGGTACATGAAATATACACATAAACGTAATTGTTTACATGATGTTGACCTAATATTCATAACATCATGCATTGTAGTTGACCACTACATCTTGCCAATAACATTATTTACAACAGTCCCAAACCATTTTAACAACATTCCCATGTTACAAGCGAATTTGTACATGAAATGGCTAATTGGTTGTAAGTCTCCTTTACATAGTTTCTACAGTCATACGTTCCATTAGACAATATGCTACACAAATGTGTTTGCAGAGTGGGAATGGTTATTATATATAAAACAGACCGTGGCATATAATGTTAGTACGAAATTAAGAACACACATTAAATTTTCTAACTGCACTGTTTAGCAACATCATTATGTTAATTAAGTGCTTATGCAATATAGGCATAATTGGATCACATTTTGTATTGTTTGTTAATATGCGCTGCAAGCAATATAAAAATAGTTCCATATGTAGTATATTAGTCGTTCGCTCCTCCTCACAATCATCTCATATAACGTTAGACTCTTCTGAAATCATACATTGATCCCATTGAATCTTCCCCGACATCTCTGAAATACAGCAAACACATGATGGTCAAAGATGGCACCTTAATATATGTGTAGCCGTGACAACGCGTTACACATCTCTATATGATTGTGTATATCCACGCGTTATTCACTTATATGTTAGAAGTACAAGGTTACAAGTAAACATCATTATGTATCCTTTTGTTAATTGCGTTGAACGCATAAATAGTTATGCTATTTCAGTTGCTGCTTATACATAATAATGTGCGCGCACATCTTACTGTGCGCCGCACTTCACGATTGGGGTCGACAAAGTGTTAGCGCAGGCCGCTAAACAATGCGTACATTGTGCGTTCAATACAGTGTTGTACTACCATTA
Source organism: Ascaphus truei (assembly GCA_036426205.1). Lineage (NCBI taxonomy): Eukaryota > Metazoa > Chordata > Amphibia > Anura > Ascaphidae > Ascaphus > Ascaphus truei. The sequence goes on along the minus strand of WSYH01010583.1, from coordinate 2,565 downwards.
ACTATAAATTTTTTAACAATCCAATGAACGAATTGTCGCAACATATCACTGTGCCCTGTTCTACCAACTGGGCTACATCACTCTCGACTTATAATGTTTGGTAAAAGAAGTGTGGGCGGAAAACAACGGCCGATCACCCAAATGAGCGAATCCAATACGTGTGACTGTCATGTTAAGGGGGCAGCTGAAGTGCACGCAAACACTCCTCCCCAGAATTAACATTGGGCTAACGCACAGTGCAACGCCCACAAAAACAGATGGCGCGCATGACACAAGTGGCAGTGAACTTAACTTAACAAACCGACACAGCCAATAGGCTTTGACGCGCGCACGTCGGTGGGGGGCGGGGCTAATCCGTAATCCTTTTTAAGGACGCTCTGGCACATGACAAGGGTCCCACGTCATTGTGGCCGACTCGTTTTTTTTTTAGATGGTGCATGATAAAGAAACAGTGTGTGTTATAGTTATTGGTAAAATGTTGATATATATGTTTTAGAGATAGGAAAGTAGGTATATTTATTCCGTTACCAATGTGTACAATCTTTTGGTCAAGTAATTGTAATAGGAAACAATGTGTTTGTGAACACTACATGTATGCAGCTTGCAATGTTACGCTGTATCCACGCATTTAAAGTTAAAATGGTGGATATAATTTTTTTTAAACTTTTAACGGTGAGTCAACGCATAACGATTGTATATTTACATCTTGTAGAAGTACACTTGTCTGGCTGCAAAACTGGTCGCTCCAGAGAAAGACAATGCATGTGCATCATGGTTGAGCCAACCGCTGAATCCTTAGGACACACATCTCCGAGGCGCTCATAGGAATCGGCACTGCCTTCTTCAAACAATTGGTCGCGGAGGTCGTACATTTCTTCGTGTAGCCTTCGAATGCGTTTGCACAAGAAGGTGGTTAAAAACATCATAGTAGTTATGTTCTTGTAGCATGGTGTTTCAGGAATGGAGGGTTGCAGATATTGCAGCAGGTTATCGATTCACACGGAACAGTAGTAGCGGATCTATTGCTATTGTTATTAGGAATAAATATGGCTATTTATCAAGAAAGATATGTGCCATGTTCCATGGTGATTTTAAATTGCGGTGCAATCTGCCAAAATCCATACTTCATGTTAGTATCTGCACACTTCAAAACATTCATTTGTTGATAAAGTGAATCTTACAGGGATTTAAATTTCCAGAGCGGCCCGGAAGGGGGTTTGGTAATAAGGATATTGTTCTCTGATCAAATCATAGATCTGGCCCACGTTGCTTGTTTTCTTCAGTTGATTAATAGCCTCGCAATCATTACTTATTACGCTTTGTGTGGATGGTGTTGAGAATTATATCTCAGCCATTGCAGCATCTCAAGTAATGTGAGGGGAGTTACAGGTTCTCTCTTGAGAATGTGAAAACTATTTAAATTTGATCTTTTTTGTGGGTTTGTAGTCAAGTGTCCAGCAGAAAAGGTTACAGGTTTCAGTACTTTTTGCAACCACCAATTCGATGTGTAGAATAATGGGAAGACCATTGTGGGTTCTGATTGCCTTTCCATGGAAATCAAATTAAGGTTTCTTTATCAGTACATTCTCAAAACAGTTGTCGGATTTGTGTAATATAAAAAACAATTTGGGGGGAGGAAATAAAACAGTTTTGGCATTATGAAAATAGTGCCTTACACAGACATAGTAATGAGATATAACACACACCTGCTAATGTTTTTGTCTCTGCTTTTTTGCAACAGTCACTGTTATCTTTCTGTGTGGTTAACTCCCTGTCTGTGGTAACAGAGTTTAATATGTGTGTATATGTAGATATATATATAGATATAGATTATATATATATATATATATATATATAGATATATATTATATATATATCTGATATATATATTTTATCTAATTATACTGATGAATGGCCCTTCAACCATACTAACCCTGTAATATATAACTTTTTAAATAAGTCGATGAGCAATATAAAAAACCCTGTTAATATAAGCCCTTAAATAGGTAATATACACCCATATTAAAGATTGGTTTTAGAGAATATATTATATTGTACAATATACATAGTTTAGGGTTTAGGATATATATATATATATATATCATAAACACATATACATATGTATATTGTACAATATATATATATGTCTCTAAAACCAATCTTTAAATATGTGTGTATATTACTCTATTTAAGGGCTTATATGTAAACAGGGTTTTTTATATTGCTCAGACTTATTTAAAAGGTTTATATATTACAGGGTTAGTATGGTTGAGGGCCTATTATAGTCAGCTGTGTCCAATTTAGATTTACCATCAAACAAGGCCTTTTCTGAGTTTAGAAGGCCTGTAGTGTTAGTACATATAATATATCTATTGAATCCAATTGTACACTGAACATATTGATGGCAGTAAGTAGGCCTTGTATGAAACCTATTTAAATGGTGTTCAAGATGAGTGAATTATGTGATTAATAATAATTTTAGGTCCATAGTGTTATAGGCTCAGATTATGTATAATTCACTAACATTAGGCCTGTATTATTATAATACTGTGTTTTCACAAGGAA
>WSYH01010582.1:0-22827 GCA_036426205.1 Ascaphus truei | reverse complement strand
TTTGTAATGTGCTTTTAAACTGTATTTTTGTATCTCCGGTTTCGGGGGACGTGGAAGGCTTATATTTGGCTTCTATGGCAATGGTACTTCCGCATGAGGACCAGGAAAATTTCAACCCGCTCAGACTCACAGAACGGATTATTTTAAATTATATTTATATATTTATATTTTAAAGATATTGTCAAGGATTGGACTTCGGCTGAAGTGGATCCCAGTGGCAGGAACAGCAGGGAGCGAAGTAGGGGTCACAAGCAGAGATCCAAGGCAGGCGGCAGGTAGCGAAGTCAGGAAACAAGCAGGGGTCCGAGGCAGGCGGCAGGTAGCGAAGTCCGGTAACAAGCAGGGGTCCGAGGCAGGCGGCAGGTAGTGAAGTCAGGAAACAAGCAGAGGTCGGCAACGAGGAAACTGGAACAGGATGATAGCAAAAGCTAACAGAGCAGTAAACACAAGAACCTTGCAGGTGCTAAGGAACCAGTATAAACAGGCAAGGAGGAACAGGAAAGGGAGGTTTATATAGGCAGGCTGAGAGGTGGAGCACAGGTGCAGAGGTGTCAGGTAACAGGTTCTGGAATGTTCCTAGTTTAGCAGCAGCAATCCCGGTGGACAAGTTTAGGTACTGCAGGCTATAACAAGACATTATTGCAACCTCTTCCTTCAGTCTCAAGGCCAAGTTACAATAGCACACTGTGGTATGTGGTACAGTATCTTTTTTAAACGAAACACCTGCAAGCCGACACATTACTGAAGCGCATGCGCATTACAATTCATGAATATCTGCCATCTGGCGGACACGCGAAAGCATTGCAGCCTATTAAATCCGAACCATTATCAATAAACCCATCAACCGCACGTCAGCCGGGCATGACCCGTTGCTGGGAACGCAAAACGAACGCAGCATGAGCCAGGTGAAGAGCGTCGCATTCCAGGTACAAGCCGGTGAAAAACCGGTGATTTGTTAGAATAAAGGCTGCCGCAGCAATACAATGGGGAACCGCCGCTCCTCCTCTTGGGCGCTGTGACGGGAGCTTTGTGACAGGCTATGAATAATACACCACCAAGAATATAACTAGGTTGAACCGGACGAGACTTAGATATGATAAAATATAATTTATTCCTTGAGAAAGGTGAACACACGAGATATACAAATAACAGACAAAATAGGGACACTTACTTAAAGGTTAGGACAAGAAAGCCATCAGGATACAGGATGGGCCATTTCTTCCATAATTCAGTTGACATCACTGCAATACATGCAGATCATGAAGACACATGAAGGACAATTGAGTAAGGGTTGACTCTGACTTATATACCTGTTGCAGGGTACATGCAACTACAAACGCGGGTTTCTTGACAAGGCTTATTTATTTAGCCTTAAAAGATATACAGCACACAAAAAACAAAAATAGCTTTTCATCAGCAAACAAGAGAAAAGAAAATGGCCTTTTCTTCAGCAAACAAGAGAAAAGAAAAATGGCTTTTTCTTCAGCAAACAAGAGAAAAGAAAAATGGCTTTTTCTTCAGCAGACAAACAAAACAGTTTCTCTTTAGCAGACAGTCTAAATCCACCTTGTTCATGTTTTTCCTTGATATAATAGTACCCTTTATTAAGCATTAGTTTAGTTTAATATAGCTTTACTTCGTTTAAATATGCTTGTCCAGTTAGCAGCAATGTATTTTGTTCTGCTGGAATGGTCAATAAAGCTTTGTTATTGTGTTCCTATGTTTGCCCACATCCAAAATGGCCACACTGCCTTTGGTACTTCCTTTTGCCCTTAGATCGGCACTGAGTCGCTCTGTTATGACGTCATCAGGTTCTGATTTTTGGCGCGAAATGGCCCACAGGTAAGAGGGTATATAATGGATGTTATCACATTGTGTTTTATCCTTGAAAAAGAACGCTGCGACGTTCGAAATGCATTGGATGGGTCTTTTGCCACATTAAAGTGCCCTTTTAATCATTTTTTTGTTCTGGTTTCTTCCTGCTCCGTTTGTGCTGGTGCGCTTTTTGGTCTCCCTTTTCCCCGTATTCCATATGGTCTGAATTCAAACTGGTATATACAGTAGGGCCTCTTCTTCATGATGCATAAGAACAAGTCAAGGGACTTTGTTTTTCCAATGATATATATGGTTTTGATTGAACAATTTGAAGGACTAGAAATTCTGACCATACACTTTTTGGATATGATTATTTATGATTAAACAATACTTATTGTCTTATTCTTAAATATTTTATGTCTTATATATTCTTTTTGTCCATATAAATGTTGGTCTAAAATTCAGTCCAGTTTGCAATTTTTGTTTAGGATTTCTAATATCTGTTCCACATTCTCAAAATAGAATTATGTTAGAATATATAATATAAATATATAGCAACTGTAAATATTACTGTATGTTCATTTGCATGTCTTATTTACAGTTGCTTTATGCTTTACTGTGGAGGGTTTTTGTCACTTTTTTTACCCACCATAACCTTAATAATTATATATATATATTTTTTTGTTTGTTTTTTATTTTTAATAGAGGTATTCTATTTGTCACTTCAGTCTTTATATACTCCTTTCTTACATCGGTTTTCTAAAATTATAACAATCGTTATGTTCCACAAATGTTATTAATTATTGTGTATATTATTATTTATTTTTTACTAGATTAAGTACACGATACATTACAATAATTATCATTTGTTGATTGTTTATTCTTGAATAAGTCCAAACATACTTACCTTACTTAGTAGGATATAGGTATATCCCATATCTAAGGAGTTTTTTTATTTCATTTTTATGAGTTTTTTTAGATGCATGTTTGATTTATTGTGTATGTCCTTAGTTTACTTATGTCCGGAGTGTTAGTGTTCATTTCAAATAAAGTTTTTTTTGTTTTCATTTTTTTCTTGTTGCCAATGATCTTGACGCACTGACGTCATACGCCCCGCGTCATTTGACATACCCAGAAGTGGCGGGGATTGGCCGATGCAGCGTCAGAATCAGGTATTTAATACACTCCTGTGGGTACGTTTTTATTCACCTTGATAAAGGGCTGTATAGTCCGAAACGCGTTGGTGTATTGTTTGCTACTATGATCCATTAAAATAGCTTTATTTTTTATCGTGGGAACGCACTCTTTTGTTTTTTGGCTTACCAGCACTGGATGTAGTGCTCCGTTTTTCTCCTTCCTCCTGTCTATTGATCTCTGCAGACGGATGCACACTCCTACCCCTGGACCTTTGGATACAGTGGACTCACCATTACCTGATGATACACATCTCCTGTGAGTTCATTCCTTTGTTCTATACCTTGTGATTTGGATTCCTGGACATTTATTGTTTACTGTTCTCCTATATTCAGATATTTTAATAGTACTGGTCACCGGCAGGTGGTTGATATAATATCCTTACTAGATTGCTACATGGGATTTCAGTACACCAGTCATACATCTTTTGGGGACAATTTTTTTCAGCTTCATCACGCTTTTTTAGAGGGGTATCCCATACAAGACTTTCCCATAAATATAACTTATTATTGCTGCCGTTCATTTTGGAGCACCATACAGCATTGGTTCTATTATGGATCTCTGTTGCAGGGTACATGCAACTACACACGCGGGTTTCTTGACACGGCTTATTTATTTAGCCTTAAAAGATATACAGCATACAAAAACAAAAATAGCTTTTCATCAGCAAACAAGAGAAAAGAAAAATGGCTTTTTCTTCAGCAAACAAGAGAAAAGAAAATGGCTTTTTCTTCAGCAAACAAGAGAAAAGAAAATGGCTTTTTCTTCAGCAGACAAACAAAACAGTTTCACTTTAGCAGACAGTCTAACAATAATGCAGCTACCCTTTTCTATGCAGTTGGCTTCCATTGTAAGTGTGAAGTATCACACTAAATAAACACTCAGTTCCTTGGTTCCTGCCCCCAGTATAAACAATTAGGGCAGTTATCTTTTGATCACCGGGCTATGTTAATTCTTGCAGGATGCTCTCCCTGCCCCATTAGCATAGCAGATGCGGGTCTGCATTGTCAGAGCAGACCCCAAACCCCATATACATTTTAATACCTACACATATTAAAATACCCGGTTCTGGTAGGTCCAGCGGGTCCAAAATTTCCAGACCTTAATGCCGGAAGTGGTACACTATAGGGTCCAAGTTTCAGCCCGCTACGACCTATGGAACTGGAGTTATACAAATATCACATAAACCGTTTCATATTTTATTATAAAAATCTCCGCTAAAATGAAATCTCAGCGTTTCACTAAATCCCCATTGAAAACAATGGGCTCCGCCGCCATAGGTTTCAATGGAACAACTCCGCCGTTGTAGTCAATGGAGTTTCCCGACATAGACTTTCAATGGGGAAACCGCCGCCATTGAAGTCTATGAGAAAATCCACAAATCTTTACATTCGTCCACACTCCCTCTGGTTGGTCTGAGGGGGCTGGGAAGGGGCATGCATTAAAGCCGGAACCTAGGCTATATGCCACCCAAATCCCATCCCTCTGGTCATTCCAGAACCGGAGATATGGACTTACACATTTCAACATTTTACACTTAGTCGTTTTTTCGCCATGCGGCTTTTCCCAATTGGAATCAATGGGCGGCGCCGCCATTGACAATGCATGGCGCCCGCCGCCATTAAATTCAATGGTGCGACCCTCCTTCTCCGCTCGACCCTTTATGGGGGTCCCTCATTCCCGGACCCGGTGTGGATCATGTGTGGGGGTTCCTAGGGGTTAGGGACAAAAATAACTTTATTCCCAGGGGCCCTAGAACCCAAGATTCCCACGCCAATTGTCGTTGAACTTGACCGCAGTGATTAAACTCTTTTAAAAGACATTGTATCCGCTTTTGCGGTCTGCGGTTTGGATGGCTGCCAACCTGTTCCTCGAGGCCGGCGTTGAGGAATCTCCATTGAAGTCAATGAGCCCATTGACTTACAATGGGAAACCGCCGCTCATCCTCTCGGACGCCACCTGCTGGTCGTCGCTGGAAAACAGGTCCAAAACCGCTACTTCTGCCATTAGAAAGCATGGAGGCTCAATGGCGACCTATGGACGGCTGCAAAATGGAGCCTGAAAAGGCGGGAAAATTACACAAAGGGCTATAATCACTATTTTAACATTAACCCCTTCCCTCCCGCATCAACCCTAGTGTATGTGTGAGTGCAAACACCAGGATAACACAATACATTTACACGGGAATAAACATTTGGATACTGAAGCAAGGCAAAACACATTACTGGACCTCAGTCCATTTAACCCCTTGCTTCCCAGGTGAGAGTAGAGGGTGGCCAAATGGGGTGTAACCCCTTTAATCCCGGGCCAAATCCCCTCTCTCTTGACAGGCGCCACCTGCAGGTCTTCTACCGAAACGGACCCAAATCGCCGGAATCTCCATAAGGTTGCATTGGGCTGCAATGGCGATCTATGGAGAGCTGCAAAATGGAGCCTGAAAAGGTGGGGAAATGGAACAAAGGGCTATAACACTGAATTAACATGAACCCTTTCCCTCCCGCATAGATCCCAGTGTGAGTGTTGGTGCAGACACTGGAATGATGACAATACAATATTACATGGGAATGCACATTTGGATATTGTAGCAAGGTAAAAACACAACCCTGGACCGCAGTCCAGTTAACCCCTTGCCTCCCAAGTGAGAACAGGGGGTGGCCAAATGGGTTGTAACCCCTTCAATACCGGGCCAAACCCCCTCTCCCATGACACCTCCCCGGCTCATTGGATGCCTTGTGACCCAGCTGCCCACCCTGGCACTGGGACACCACTGGCATCCTTGAAGCCCTTGATAAGTCCTGAGGGGTTGGCCTGGCAAAATTGTCCTCCGGCATTGTCTAGTACACTGTCCTGGCCACATTGGATTGTGAAGTCCAGATCCTGCTGAGCAGGGCTCCAACGTGGCCGCCGGGCATTCTCCTTTGCCCCCCTCTGCCCCCCACCCAGTGCCTGGTGAACCAAGACCACTGTGAAGGGGCATCTCTGCTGACCAGGCTGCATATTGCCCAGAGACTGGCATGTCTCTGTACCAGCGAGAGACCAGCTACCAAGCACAGACCGTCGCTTCTCCGTCAAACAAGGAAAGAGCTATGTCACTATCCTGTAGGGACCCTACCTGCCCTGTGCCCACCTGTAGCTGCTCCGCTATACCTATGCCTCTCCCCCTGGCTCTAGGGCAGTCCCCACCCCGAGTGGCATCATGTGACGACTCAGGAGGTTCCTTCCCTTCCAGGTCCCTCTCTCCCATCCCCTGTTGTCATTCCTGCTCTTTGCCAAGCCTCTCCTTTACCCTCCACCTCTCTCCCTTTGCCACAACGCATACCCACGCGCTCCCTGAGTCCCTGCTGCGATCCTTCTCACTCCCTCTCTCCCGCAGTGCCCACATCACCTTACCCTGTGGTGCTATCCGTCCCGTTGCCTCCTCCCTGCGTGGTACCTGCAGCGCGGCGTTCCGCGCGCCTGATGACGCATCCTACTCGCGCGCTCCCGCATCCCACGGGGGGCGCGTCCACGAATTCCTCCGCTGACGCACCTGACCCTTCTGCCTTACCTCTGCTCGCCATCGTGCGGGTGCAGCGCGCGTTCCCCTCCTATTGGCTTTCTCCCCCTCCTGCGGTCTTCCCTTGCTCCGTGCGGGCCGCGCCTGTGTTGCAGCCGGTGCACGCGCATCCCCAGTTTACAGGGGGCGCGCGCACTGACTCCTCTTATCAGGTTCCTCCGGTCTCCGCCTCCCAAACCTCTCTGACCACTCCTCTGTCTCCTCCTCTTCTCTCCCTGACCTATCTCCAGCTTCTCCCACTTCTCTCTCTACTCCACCCCTCTCTGTCATTGGTGCACCTCCCGTTATAATCCCTGTCTGTCCACTTCTTCCCCGCTCTGCATAGTTCCTGTTTCCCTGTGTGTACCTGACCTATGCTTTGCTCTCTCCGTGTACTCCCTGTATCCTGCTCCTGTGATATTTTGGATCTCCCTGGTTTTGACCCCTACTCTCCCTGGACTACTCTGCTATCTGGTATCCCTGTGAACACTGCTACGCCTTCTACTACGTTAACCTCTTTACTCCTGAATCTGGCACACAGACACGACTATTCTCTCGGACAATCCCAAGCGTTGCAAGTATATGCTAACAACTCTTTCTACAGGCCCAGCAACGCTATACCACACTCCGGGATTGCTCCCACTGCTGTGGGTGTGTGGTATCATTCCGTTCCCACCTCAGTACTGGGGTCTAGCTTGGTCTGCGGTCACACGGGCGTGACATTATGCAGAGCCCACAAAATGCAGACCCCCCTGAGGTGGGTACAAGTATTACCCTAGAGGCCTTACATTTTGTTAGCGGTCAGCTGTCCACTGTCTCCCAACAACTGTCCACCTTGTCCCTTCAGGAAAGTTCCATGGCTTCCGCGCCAACAATGGATTCCCTCTCCTAATCGTTATGACGGTAACCCCCTCAATTGCCGCGGTTTTTTTAACCAATGTGAGGTGCAGTTTGAGATGTCTCCCTCCCAGTTCCCTACTGGTCGTGCTAAAGTTGCGTACATATATGCTCTGCTGACTGGGGACGCCCTTGCCTGGGCATCTCCCTTATGGGACCATAGATGCAAAATAACGCAAGATTACCCTTTATTAAGACGGGAATTCCAATTTGTGTTCGATACCCCAGCACGATGCGAGACAGCTGCTTCTCCCTTTTTCACATTTCACAGGGCCGAGGATGTGCTGCCACATACGCCATCATGTTCCGTACGCTGGCGGCTGAAGTTCAATGAAATGATGAGGCCCTCGCCGCCGCGTACTGGCACGGACTCTCTGATAGTCTGAAAGACGATCTAACTACCCTTGCCTGGCCTACGTCTCTGGAGGAATTAATCGCTTTGAGCGTACGCATGGACCAGCGAACGCAGGAGTGACGTCACGAGAGACACGGTACCCATTCTTCTCCCTCTGTTCTTTCTCCCAGGTCAGCCTCTACTCCTCTCCTGGCCCTGGAGGCACCGGAACCTATGCAGGTCGGTAGTCAACAACTCCAGGCAACCGAGAGAACGCGGCGACGCCAGAACCGGCTGTGTTTCTACTGTGCTTCCTCGGAACATCGTCTCCAGAATTGTCTCTTGAAGCCGGGAAACGGGCGCACCCAGTAAAAGGTAGGGGGGTTTCTACTGGGTACTGTCTCTCCTAACCCCTCCCCTTTTGAAACCCCCCCAAAGAAGTTTATGCTACCAGCCACGTTGGAGGGTCCCAGTCTTGTCGTAAAGGTTGAAGCGTTCATCGATTCCGGATCGGGCGGTAATTTCCTGGACCAGCAGTTCGCTGTGGATAATCAGATCCCTATGGTCAGAAGGAAGAGCCCTGTTGGCATCGAGGCCATCGACGGACGACCACTCCAACCGGCCTTCATCATTTGGGAGTCGGTTCCCCTTACCTTGACCCTGGCTGATGGTCATAAGGAGGTAATTGTCTTTGATGTTTTCGAGTCTCCTTCCGTACAAATTATTTTAGGATTGCCTTGGCTTCAACTCCACAATCCGCGCATTGACTGGACTGGATCCCTACCCATCCAGTGGCCTTCATCTGCAGAAGTCATTCCTACGGAGCCTCCCGTGGTTGTGCTTGCCAGCCTGGACGCTGTACCTGCTGATCGGTCGCCCCTGCCTGCTGTGTACCACGAGTACTTGGAAGTTTTCAACAAGGTACAAGCAGACGTCCTTCCTCCCCACCGTCCGTATGATTGCCCCATCGACCTCATTCCGGGTACCGTCCTGCCGAAGTCTAAGTCTTATCTGCTCTCCATCCCGGAGACCGAGGCCATGACTTCTTATATTCAGGAAAACCTGGAAAAAGGATTCATCCATAACTCTACCTCCCCTGCTGGGGCTGGCTTCTTCTTTGTGAAGAAGAAGGATGGTTCACTGAGGCCATGTATTGACTTCCGTGGACTCAACAAGATCACGGTGAAAAACCGGTATCCCCTCCCGCTCATCTCTGAGCTGTTCGACCGTCTTCAAGGGGCCTCAATTTTTTCAATACTTGATTTAAGGGGTGCCTATAATCTCATTCGCATAAGAGAAGGAAACGAGTGGAAAACAGCGTTTAACACACGTTCAGGACATTATGAATATCTTGTTATGCCTTTTGGGCTGTGTAACGCCCCGGCTGTGTTTCAGGAATTTATGAACGACATCTTCCGTGATGTATTGGGAACTTTTGTCATTGTCGATCTAGACGACATTCTTATTTTTTCTAAAGATCTGGAGGAACACATTCAACATACCAAACTTGTGCTTTCCAGGCTTTGTTCTAATCATTTATACGCCAAGATGGAGAAGTGTCTGTTCCACCAGACGTCCACAGCTTTCCTTTGCTACATCATCTTCTGTCAAGGTTTTTCCATGGACCCAGAGAAGCTGAAGGTGGTCCTCGACTGGCCAATCCCTAATTCGCTCAAGGCCGTGCAACATTTTCTTGGCTTTGCCAATTACTACAGGAAGTTTATAAAAAAAAATTCCTCTATTGCGCTTCCCATCACCGCCTTGACAAAAAAGGGCGCCGACGTCTCATCCTGGTCACCTGAGGCCATTTCAGCTTTCGAGATTCTTAAAAAGGCTTTCGTTTCTGCCCCCATCCTTCGGCATCCAGATACCTCCCTCCCCTTTACTTTGGAGGTTGACGCTTCAGACGTAGGAGCAGGCACAGTTCTTTCCCAGAGGACCTCTCCCCAGGAGAAACTCCATCCTTGTGGTTTTTTTTCGCGGAAATTCTCTACAGCAGAGAGGAATTAAAATGTCGGTAATCGTGAAATTTTGGCCATCAAGTTGGCTCTCCAGGAATGGAGACTTCTTTTGGAGGGTTCCAAAAAACCAATCGCTATCCTCACGGACCACAAAAATTTGTTATATATTGAAGGTGCTCGTTGCTTGGGCTCCCGCCAGGCTCGCTGGTCACTTTTTTTCTCCCGCTTCAACTACACCATTTCTTATATCCCCGGGACTAAGAATGTTAAAGCGGATGCCCTTTCTCGTCAGTTTGCCTCTGAGACTGAAACTAAGGAAATCCCGGAACCTATTCTGCCGCCCAAATGCATAATTTCTGCCAACAACTTCGATGTATTGGATGAGATTAATAAGGCACAAGCACATATCCCTAGCAGGTTCAGGGTACCAGAAGGACGTCTCTATGCAGCTCCACGTTTTCGCCATAAAGTGTTACTTTGGGGACATTTCTTTAAAGCAGTTGGTCATCCAGGCTTCAAAAGAACGGCAGATATCATTAAACGGACTTTTTGGTGACCTAAAATGAATCAGGACATTCTTGAATTTACCTCCGCCTGTCCTGTGTGTGCTCAGAGTAAAACTCCTCATCAGAAACCTTCCGGACTTCTTCTATCACTCCCCATCCCGGAACAACCATGGAAACACATTTCGATGGACTTTATTGTTGAACTGCCTGTTTCCAAAGGGATGAACACTATTTTGGTCGTGGTGGACAGGTTTTCGAAGCAGGCACATTTTATTCCCCTCAAGGGACTTCCCAACTCCGCCACCTTGGCAGAGGTATTTTCCAAAGAGATCTTCAGGCTGCATGGCGTCCCCATTTCTATTGTCTCGGATCGTGGATCCCAGTTCATCTCAAAATTCTGGCGGGCCTTCTCCCAAAGATTGAGTATTTCTCTCTTGTTTTCCTCCGGATACCATCCACAAACCAATGGTCAAACCGAAAGGATGAACCAAACTCTTGAACAGTACCTTAGGTGCTTCATTTCTGACTCACAAGATTACTGGGTGGATCTTCTACCATGGGCCGAATTCGCCATAAATTTTTTGAAGAATGTGTCTACTCAGGAGTCTCCTTTCTTTATCAATTGTGGCTTCCACCCCAGTAGTCTCCCTCTCTCACCGTCTCCTTCAGGTGTTCCTGCAGCCGAACCTCATATCACCAACTTACAACAATCTTGGAAAAAGATTCTCAAGTCCCTACAGTCTGCAGTGGCCAAGGGAGCCTCGCTGCCCCATCTCGGGCGGTGACGTCTGCACTTCTCCCCAGGAAAAAGAGGGAGAAGAAAAGAGTTACCTTGAAGAAGTCACCCTCTCTTGTCGCTGTCTCCCCCCAGGAGCACCCTACCCCCATTGTAAGCACCGTACAGGGTGCGGGGAAGCGGTGGGAGGCTCCCGCTGAGGAGCTGGCGGTACCCTTTTTAGGGGAATCAATCCCCAGGAAGAGGAAAGCAAAAACTAAGAACAAGAGGGTGATTGAGGAGGGCGAGGAGAGTGAACCGTATTACGTTCACCCTCAGAAGTCTCCGAAGCGGAATGCAACATCAATTCCGCACAGGGTGGCCCTGTCCGGCCCACAGGTTAGGATTAGCCAGTGTAAGCCGGACCCCATAAATATGCAGTCCCCCCCCTCGAAGATCTGGAGGGAAAGCAGGAGGAGGTACCCGGCGTCCCTGGGGTGGAAGATCAAAGTGCTCAACAACATGAGGCTTTGCTCCTAGAAATGGACGTTGTGGAGCCTTCCAACACCCCTCCCAGTTGGAGAACATCCCCCGGGGACTTGTGTTTCGGTGAATCTGCCGCGCCGGACACAGTTGTCTTCGGGGCCTTCTTCGGCAGCAAGACAGTATTGCCCGCCGACATGAAGGGGGCATCTCACCGTCTCCAGGGCTTCGGCCAGGACCGCTTCGGTGTAAAATCAGGTCCCAGCATCTCCCAAAAAAACGGAAAAAAACTCCACAGTCAGCCCGTCTAGCCCCGGCGTTTTTCCGCAGGACATGAGATTGAGGTCTTCAGATGAGCTCGGCCAGTCAATGGTAACTCAAGCCGCTCCCTTCCACCAACCTCTGCCGCCCGTGGGAAGCCCCTCCCAATAGACCCTGCATGCGTCCTGGCTGGATGGACTCCGGAGAGAAAATGTCTACTAGATCTCCTGGTTTCTGTCCCGGATGCTCTCCGGTCAGTCAAGGGGTACCGTCTTCTGCTAGCAAGCAGATGATGTTTTACTGTTTCCCCTCTTTTTCTCCAGCCAGTAAGAGCGCGACCCGCGACCTCTCCCGAGGAAGTGGATGCGGATCGCACATACGCCCCCACGAGCTCTCCGATCTTCCAATGTCCCGAGAGCGCACTTCCTCTCCACGTACCACACTGAAGGTATGGTCTCCTACCCCAGACAGCCGCTTCTCGAGATCGAGCACCTCTTCCCTAAGGGCCTCGATTTCACATCATGCTGCCTGCTGGCACCTTTGGTGTACTCCTGACACAGGGCGAGATGAACCTTGCCCACGTCCCACCACTGCTCTAACGTGGCAAAGTCTGATCTTGCAACCCTCTCCAGGCTTCCAAAAGTCTCGGACCGTGTTGCAAACCCTTGTCTTCCAACAACGTATTGTTGAAGTGCCAATAGGCGGCCGAGGGCACTGCTGGTAGTAGTCATGGACGCACATTGTGGTCCGAAAACGGCGGCCAGCCTAATGGTAGTGGACTGGGCTCGCACATGCTGGCTGGAAATATACAGCCTGTCGATCCGGACCGGACATCCATTCACCCCTAAACCCTAACATGGGTGAACTCAGTGGTATGCCTCGGGATGTTGTTCTCGCCAGACTCTACCACAGAGTAGCGGGTGATGACCTCCCGCAAGGCCGACGCAGAACACGGGTGTGGCTCCGGTCCATTCCGGTCTTTCAAGTCTCAAGGGGGTTAATTTGTTTCGTCGAGTATGATCCCTAATCAGTGAGTTATCCCCTCCGAGCACCACGTGTTCGTCCGCGTCGACTGTCTCAGGTATTCAGACATTCTGACGAAGATGCCTTCTCAGGGGGTCCGTGGCAGGAGAATACACGTTCAAAAAATTAAACGTGTATCCTTGTGCCGGACCCTGAGATGCAACAGCGACCTGGAACAACAGTTTTGGCACAGTGCTTCTGGTTGAAAGGACTCAGAGAACAGGGTCACACCACCCACTAATAATGACGCAGTGGAGTGGCTGAAGAAGACCTTGCCTCGCCACTCCAGACCAGCTGGCTTCAGCCTCTGAGTGGTATGGGTTTCCTGCAGGAAACTCACAGAATACTTTCCCTTCTGTAAAAAGGAGAGTACCTGGAACCTGCGAAACCCGTCCTTACAGCCATTCACGTTAATGTACCGATGCTCAAATGCTATTGGTAATCAGGAGTTTTGCTTTCCACAAGGCGCTCGGGAGCTACACCCCGAGAACCTTTATGTGGTCTCGCATCAATTTATGACATTTCAGGACCGAAGATGGATTAGGCCCAGAGATTTTGGCCTTGTGGTTACCCTGATGATACTAAGAAGAGTGGAGAATGACCGAGGCATCCTTCCACCTCTCAAGGGCCAACAGCACCTTCGTGGTTCCGTGTTTGCAGAGGTATCCTCCGAAACCATCTAGCTCTTGGCAGGATAATGGGGCTGTCAAGAGTCCACACCCTCCGCGGTGCCAGAGGACTCCTCACTGAGCCCCAACTCCCGCTCCTCTTGACTGAAAAACAGAAGACCCCCCGCCCTTCTCTGCGGGGGGGGGGGCCTTTTCCAGCCTTAAAGTGGGTCCTCTTCCTCTGTGTTTCACGAGGGGTTCCACTATATCCTCCACATCCAAATCCCCGGGGTGGGAGTTCAGGGTAGCTGGGTGGTGGTATGGCGCGGGAGGTAGCGGTCTCCCTAGTGTCTCGGGGGCTAATGAGGCACACAGTGCCCTCCTGGTCTCCTCTACCACCATGCGAACAACGGGATGCCACGGCGGTTCGCCTTAATCGCAGGAGGCGCTCTTTCAGCAAGTACCTCATAGGGGTGTCAGCCTCAGCATTGTTCTCCAACAAAGTGCACACCAAAACTCCTCACCAGGAGAGCTCACATCTGGGCACTCCCAGATGCAAATGAAGTGCTCGCTAAAACAAAAAATAGGGATCTCCGCCAGATCTCTAACTGGCGACCGGTCTCACTGCTAAGCACGGACTATAAGATCGTAGCCAAAGCGCTCTCGCTGAGGCTCAAGTCAGTACTGGCAGAGGTGATTCACCCTGACCAGTCCTATAATATCCCGGGCCAGAGTATTCATTAGAACATTTTTCTGGTCCGGGACCTGCTACATCACGCGCAGAGGACTGGTCTGTCACTCGCCCTCCTGTCCCTAGATCAGGAGAAGGCGTTTGACAGGGTGGTTCACCGTTACCTCATGCAGACCCTGCGGGAGTTTGGCTTCGGCCCACAATTTGTGGGCTTTCTCCAGATGCTGTACGCCTCTGCAGAGTGTCTGGTGAAGATCAATTGGTCCCTGACGGCACCTTTTGTGTTTGGTTGGGGAGTACGTCAAGGGTGCCCCCTGTCTGGGCAAATGTACGCGCTGGCCATTGAGCCCTTCCTCTGCCTACTGAGGAGGAGGCTCACCGGGCTGGTGCTGCGAGAGCCCGACATGCGGGTAGTCCTGTCGGCTTATGCCAATGACGTGCTCCTCGTGGCCCAGGACCTAGATGATCTAGAGCGGGCGCAAGCGTGCCAAGAGGTCTACACCGCGGCCTCTTCTGCTCGGATCAACTGGTCTAAGTGCTCCGGCATTTTGGTGGGTCCCTTACAGGTGGACTCTTTGCCCCCCACGTTTCGTAATGTCTCGTGGGGGAGCGATACTCTCAAATATCTGGGAGTCTACCTGTCTGCTGCGGAGAAACCGGCCCCAGAAAATTTCAGTGATCTTGAGGAACGAGTCATTGCTCGTCTGGGGTCTTGGGTGTATCTGTCGAGAATGCTTTCCCTCAGGGGAAGAACCCTGGTGATCAACCAGCTGGTGGCCAGTCAGCTATGGCACCAGCTGATAGCCGAATTTATCAACAAGATCCAGAGGAGGTTGATGGATTTTCTCTGGATCAGGAAGCATTGGGTCTCTGCGGGAGTTGTGTGCCTTTCTTTGGAGGAGGGTGGACAGGGAGTGGTGTGTGTCCGCTCCCAGTTACACACTTTCCGCCTCCAGTACTTGCAGAGATACCTATTCGCAGATCCGTCTCCGCAGTGGTGCCAGCTGGCAACCAGTTTCTTTCGCCAGCTGCGCAATATGAGGTATGACCGGCAACAGTTTATCATCAGGCCCGAGGGTTTAGGTAGAGACCTCTCGGAGCTGCCGGCATACTACCGGGACTTACTTAAGGCCTGGAAACTGGTCTCCGCGACCAGGAAGGAACAGGCGGTGGGGGTTGATTTCCTCGCCGAGCCCCTGCTGTATAATCCGGCAGTGGGGGCTCGGATGTTGGATTCACCCTCTATTTGCCGCCGGCTAATCCTGGCGCAGGTAACCAGAGTTGGGGATCTCCTGGACTTTGAGCGGCGAGACTGGGTTAGGGCAGAGGTGCTCGCGCCCCGTATGGGTCTGCGTACTGCCCGTGTCCCTCATCGTTTGATCCGGGAGATTAAAGATGCCATCCACCCCGACTCACGCACCTTCTTTGAGGGGGTATTGCAGACCGGAGAGCCTTGTCAACCTATCAACTTCAGCTCTCTGGATCTTTGCGTGGAACCAAAGCCACGGCAACCCCCTCGGGTTCCTCTCTCCCCCAACCTCAGCAGGTTGGGGGATATGTCCCCGGCATGTTTCCGCAGAATGCAGAGGAAAGTCCTGTATTCTCTAGTGCTCCATATAGTGCACTACCTCGCCCTTGTCACCCGCCCTGATACTATCTGGAGGCGGGTATTTCCTGCGAATGAGGGCGAGAGACCCCGGTGGAAGGAACTCTATTCAGGTTTGGTTCCCCGTCCCGCCGGGGATTTGAGTTGGAGGGTCCTCCACGGTGCACTGAGCACAGGAGAGTACTTGGCACTCTTCACGGACTCCCCCGCCACCTGTCCCTTTTGTGGCGAGCGGGAGTCCGTATATCACATTTATTCGAGTTGCGCCAGACTGCAGCCCCTCTTTTCCTTCTTGAAGAGCCTTCTCCTGCAGTTCTGGCTACACTTCTCCCCTCATCTTTTTATTTTTGGGTGCCCAGTGTCCCGGGACAATAAGCCTAGGGATCTCCTGGTCAACCTGCTCCTGGCATTGGCTAAGGTAGCCATTTGTAAAACCAGGAAGCAGGTTTTGGAGGGGGGGTCCCAACAAACATCGTGGCCATGTTCCGGGCGCTGGTGCACTTCCTTATTCAGGCAGAGTACTCGTACGCCGAGTCTACTGGGACGGTTTCAGAGTTTGCCTCCCAGTGGGCGTTAGGCGGGGTGCTCTGCTCGGTATCCCCGCTCTGCATAGTTCCTGTTTCCCTGTGTGTACCTGACCTATGCTTTGCTCTCTCCGTGTACTCCCTGTATCCTGCTCCTGTGATATTTTGGATCTCCCTGGTTTTGACCCCTGCTCGTCCTGGACTTCTCTGCTATCTGGTATCCCTGTGAACACTGCTACGCCTTCTACTACGTTAACCTCTGGACTCCTGAATATGGCACACAGACACGACTATTCTCTCGGACAATCCCAAGCGTTGCAAGTATATGCTAACAACTCTTTTTACAGGCCCAGCAACACTATACCACACTCCGGGCTTGCTCCCACTGCTGTGGATGTGTGGTTTCATACCGTTCCCACCTCAGTACTGGGGTCTAGCTTGGTCTGCGGTCACACGGGCGTGACACATCACTCCTGGATTCCAGAAACCACCTGTGATGCTGACTACCACCCTCTCCTGTGAATCTTGGGACAAGGCAATCCCCCAGTACCCTGTACTGGGGTTCCTGGTACCCAGATGCTTTGCTCCTGCCCTCTCAAGACTGAAGGCCAGGAAGCAAGCACCTGCTACCACCACTGCTGCTAGGGCCAACATCTCTCCCCTCCACTGTGCTGCCCTTCCTCCCTGTAGCTACCCTTGGCTGCCCTGGGGACAGAACCCTCTTCTGTACCCCCCTAGCCCTGGCTACTGATCCTGGCTAAGGAGGGAAGATCCAAATGCGCACGGGCTCATCAAAATAGGAAATATAAGGAAAAAAAGGAAGAGAAAAAAAACACAATAGTGTAATATTGTATGAAACCGTCAAGGTGAAAAAGTAATGCACTCACATTGGGCAGAGTTAGATGAGTGTTTCGGTTGTTAAGTGAACCACATTGATGTTCAGGAATCTCAGCTAGCAGGATATATCTGGTGGTGCAGACCTTCTCAGATGGCAGGAGTCGCAACATCAGTGCAGGCTCCTCATCAACAGGATAATCTTCTTCAATAGCAGGAATTGCAACGTCAGTGCAGGCTCCTCATCAACAGGATAATCTTCTTCAATAGCAGGAATTGCAACGTCAGTGCAGGCTCCTCAGGATATTCCCAATAAAGAGATGAAACAAAATAGTGTAATACTTTATACACAAAATATTAAATGCTCAAGCCAAATGGACACTCACATTAGAGTAGAATTAAAAAGACTTATGGTTATAAAGTAACCAACTTAAACAGGTATACTGGAATCGCTGGAAAATTCCAAATGCACAGGAAAAGGACGCAGGAAAAGAGGATAAATCTTTATAATAAAATAAAAAATAAAACACAAAAACCAGAAGGCCACAGACGCTATACAAGGAACAACTGTATCCCAACTCCCAATAAACCCCAGTGATGGCCATACACCAGGGGTTAAGGACAGAGAAGGTAGCAGTGCTCCAGACAGCTCCCAAGGTTCTCCTGCTGATCGTATAGGGGTGAAATAAAGTCCCAACGCGTTTCGTCTTGAAAAGACTTCTTCCAGGGGATGTAAACAAGTCCTGCTGTCCTTTTCCTTAAATAGTTTGTAATTCGCGCCTTTTTTCCGTTTTCACGGACTTCCTATTGGTTGCGCACTGCGTTCCATTAGCTTAGTGCGTTTCAGGATGTTTCACGACGTCACGCGTGTGACATCATCATATAGACCTATTCCAGACACCATGTAAGTGCCTACAGAGGCGGCACATTTTATTTGAGTGCGGCTAGCTCCGCAAGCCTGGGGATGCCCTGGCATGCTAGCCGCACTCCCTCGGCGTGCCGCGCGTCATCGACGCGCGGTCACGCGTCATCGGGTGCCTGCGCCCCCTGCATGCGCATCCAGGGCTCCCCGAGGGAGCACTGGTGTCCCGCGATGTGGGGGACAGCGGCAGGGGGTTCCGGGGGACCCGGCGGACCCGGCAGCGGGAGGGAGAAAGCCCCGATCGGAGGGCGCTCCTCCGTGTCTTCGGCGAGCGCCCGGCACCCTCCGGCGCGCGCCAGGTTACTGCTGCGGCCGAGAACGGGCAAATGCTCGAATAAACTCGGCCGCAGCAGTATGTGCTCCCTGCAGTAATTACGGGAGTCAAGTCAATGTGTGGGTTTAGGGCTTCCTATTGGTTGCGCACTGCGTTCCATTCGCTAGTGCGTTTCATGATTTTGTGCGACGTCGCGTGTGTGACGTCATCATGTAAACATACTGAGAACAGTATACAATTACATGTCTTCACCCCGCAGCAATGTTACGGGGATAAGGTGAGTGTCTGGGTTAAGAAAACAACCTTACACATGTGGCCTGCCTAATGCTGGCATATATAATAATAAACTTTAAAGGTGAGTGGTAATATTGATGAAATATTACAAGAAAAATAAAGTGAAAAGTACATTACAATGGTGATAAAAAGTAAGGTGGCTAATGCCACTAAATATAAACTATATGATATAGTAATAATAAGATGAGCTACCAATAATATATATCTGGTGAGTGTAATAAATTAAAATAAGTGAATTTCGTGAACTAAAAGACACATTAATTAGCTAACAGTATATGCAGCAATATATTAATATAAGAAGGTGTAATTACATCAGAAAAAGGGCTCTACTAAAAAAAATACATATAAAGAAACACACTTAGCCAACACTAATTAAAAATTATTCAAAACAATTCCAAAATAACCATATCAATAAATTATGTTTGTAACAGGGGACTTATCCCTGTTCACAAATGTGCCTCTAATCCAGCAGTGTGGTGGTTAACTGCTGGTAGCAAATTAACTAACACCACCTGCCTGATTACAGGTGGTAGAAAAAGCCTGCCTTTGAGACAGGAAGTGACTCCTTAGCTCACTTGTGAGCTGAACTTTGGAGACAGAGCAGTGGTTCTTGAGTCTCCCAGGAGAGACTGACCAAGAGAACACAGATCTCTGGAGCTGACAGGGAAAACTACTAAACCTGAAGCTGACACACCCTGAGGGAAGGGAGCTGAACCAGGAACTGAGAAGATTTTCCCTCCAAGAAACAGATAAGACTTTCATTCTTAAGAGACTTCTTATATCTGCTTATTTCATGCTATGTGTTTGGGGCTGGGAGAAATGCTTCACTAAGGAAGATGTGAATTAATTGCATAGTGTTTCACTAGAAATACTCCCAAGTGAATAGAAGCTTTGTTCCCCCCCCCCCCCCTGTGTTTGGATGGATTTCCTGATGAAAAGGAAAAGGCACAATAAAGCCTTATTATAATTTCACCTTATAAAAGTCTCCAATTGTGTACCTCTGTGAACGTCCGTCTACATATGGTGTCAAAAGTGGGATGAGAGGTGTCTTTGAAGTTAAAAAGGACCGGAGAGTTTTATGTGAAATTTTTTGTTATGCTTTTTGCCTACAAACAGTCTGAGCAACTTAAAAAAAAAAAAACCTCATGCAGCAGAGATCAGAGTTAAAGGGACATACACCACTGAAACTTACACTGCACTGAAACTTACAAAACCACAGATGGACTCTTTGCCCCAAACCCAAGAGGAGAGAGACTGCTGAAGCAGCTAAACCTCATTTGCCTATCACAAAGTGTAATATGGTCATTGAAATAGGGGTTTTCCCTTCCAGCCATAGTCAGAGTTCAAGAAGTGAGTCAGCCCTTAAAAAGGGATAGGTGTTTGTTGTTTTCAAAAGTTTCGCTGAAGCAGTGAATACAGATGGTGACCCACGAGTGGTACTGATTTTGAAAATAAAGGTTGCCACACCGCATAGGGCTACCAGCTGTGAATGGAGTATATGCAGAAAAGTGTGAAAATTGATACAAGACTGTGCTGAAGCAGGGGAATTTTAGCAAATAAATGCTGAGTGTAAAATTCCCCTATAGGGGAAAAAGGGATTTCTGAACTGTGTAAAAGGTTTTTCAAAGCCAATTGCTGAGTGTTGAGTCACCCTGCCGGGAATGAAAGAAATAGTCCACTGCAAAGAATGTTTTTTTTTTCTGCAAGTAAAAAAGTCTGCCTATATATATCTTGGGAGCAAAAACAGACACCCAAAGTGTGAAGTGTGAATGCCATAATACCCAAAGATGAGACTGAAAATTACTGAACTCAGACAGAAAACCAAATTCTGTTGCTGAAGCGGAGAGATTGCACCTAGCAAGTAAATGGTGTAAAGCAAACAGAAGTTTTTACCTAGCAATTACACATTCAGCATACCTAATGAGAGATTAAACCTAGCAAGTAAATGGAGTAAAGCAAATAGACTTTTTTACCTAGCAACTGCACATCTTGTATACCTGATGGGAGAAAATGCATGCACAGCACTGCTGATATTGAAAAAAGAAAAAAAAAAATTACCCAAGAAAGAAAAGTCTACAAAGATGCCTGTGAGAGCTACGACCTCTACAAGCAAAATATGCCCATCTGTAGGACTACCACAATTGGGGGTTCTAGCAAATACAGTGGCAACAGCTGCAATAGCACCTCCTGAGGTCAGGAAGAAAATTACACCTGATAGCCTAAAAATGGAGGACAAGATGCAGCGTTCCTGTAATGAACCCTACCCCACGGAAGAGTGGCCCTTCCAGTCCAATAAAGAGGAAGACATCTCTTACGGGGAACCCGAACCGAGTCACACCCACAAAACACCCCAAGAATGGTGGGGGTGCCTGAACTCGGCACGAACAGAAAAGACCGCTCTCTTTGATGACGAATATGATCAGCAGGAGACAGAGCGGGAGCAGCAGATCACCCAATATTTCTGTCAGCTAAAGCAACTGCAAGAAAAGCCTGGCGTATATAAGGAAGCTGCTAAAGTATCAAATAAAGAAGGAGACCCCAGTATTCCGGATGGGACGGTGTCATCCAAAACAAAAAAGCGGAAAAAGAAAAGCGGCTCTTCACTTACCGTGGAAGGAACAGACACGTCCGCAGATCCTGTGGAGAAAAAGGGGGACCGAGATGCCCTGCAGCCTAGAGAAAATGGAGAATTCGTCCTGCGGTTAACCGAATATCCAGAGGGCCCAAGGCAGAAGTCGTGTACCCCAAAGAAGTGTCTGTCCGGTGCCAACAGTGAGGAACCCTCAACCAACCATCCCAGGGAAGTGGAGCCGGAACCAGTGAGTGACGATCCCTTGACCAGCCCTGAAGATGCCCTGAAAATTGCCAGGCATGACTGTGATATGCTCCGTGAACAATTGAAACAAAAGGAAGATGGTTACACAGAGCTACATAAAAATAACGTGAGGCTACAAAAAGATGTGCTCACAATTTACTCTTTAGCCAGGACAGAATTGGACGATCTCAAGACTGAGCTAGATACTGCAAAGGCTACTATTTCCGCCATGGATGAAAAGCAGAGCCAATCTGATAAAATGGTGCCTAAGCTAAAGCGGAAGTATGAGTAGGCACTGAAGCAGATGACAGTCTTCCAGCAAGAGGTTCACACTCTTCGCATAGAGCTGAATGCCTCACAACAGGAGGTCAACAGTGTCCGGATAGAGGTGGACGTATCTCAGAAACAGACACTCCGCAGAGCACTGGATGCCTCACATCATGAGACCAACAGCTGCCGCACAGAAAGGAACTACACAGTCTCACTGAGGAGCTGGACATTGCTAAAGAAACTATTGTCAATCTTGATACAGATCTCAAAGTCTTTCAGGAGGAGCTTCCGACCCTCAACCTAGAGAAGGAAGTCTCACGCCAGGAGAGTGTCATTCTCAAAGCAGATGTGCGTAAATGGAAGGAGGACAGCAAAGAGGCCCTGAAGAATACAGAGACTGAAAAAGGAGAAAATTCAAGATTAAAAAGAGAAAACTTAAAACTGAAAGAAGAACATTTTCAGTTGACAGAAGAAGTCAAGGAAAATAACACCTCCCTCCTATCAGGGAGGTGTTACAGCCCAGCTGAGTGTAATCATTGATTTGCATGGAACTGTGTGATGCTTGGGGGCGACGCCTCACTGCAGGAGCAGGGGTTAAAAGTGCTCTGTTAGGCGTGTGCTCTGTAAGCTGGGAATGCATGCACATAACGTCTGAGGCTGGCGTGCGTGTAGGTATGCGTGCAGGAGGGCGTGGGCGCGCCCGGTGCTGAACAGAGGAATCGCCGAGGGGAGTGATCCCACGATGGCGGCAGGGGCGAGGAGCCGTGGAGGATGGTAAGGCACGATTGTTTTGTGGGTCCAGGGGCTCCCTGCAGAGGGGGGCTGTGTGGGAAGCGAGGAGAACGCCGATTCCTGACAACTTGCTCCGATCCCCCCCTGCTCCGCCCCCGTCCCGTGCACTTACACGGCCCTCCTCCCCACACCGGGTAGCAGTTGTGGAGGAGGGCACCTGCTCTGATCCCCCCTGCTCAGATCCCCCCCCTTGCGCACTTACACGGTCCTCCTTCTCCCCACACCGAGCACCAGTTGCGGAGGGCATCTGCTCCGATCCCCCCCGATCAGATTTCCCTCCCCCTGTGTGTCTGAGAGTGAGTGAGTGAGTGTGTGTGTGTGTGTGTGTGTGTGTGTGTCTGAGAGAGTGTGTGTGTGTGTGTGTGTGTGTGTGTGTCAGAGAGTGTGTGTGTGTGTCAGAGAGAGTGTGAGTGTGTGTGTCAGAGAGTGTGTGTGTGTCAAAGAGAGTGTGTGTGTCTGTCAGAGAGAGAGTG